>CM031857.1:30691345-30777445 GCA_018697195.1 Certhia americana | reverse complement strand
AGAGAGGGAGCCCTGAGTTCGGGGGAGCTGTTGGGGGAGAGGGGAGTTCTCTGTGTGATTGTGGGGATGGCAGTCGAGGGGGAGCCCTGAAGGGAGGGATTTGCTGGCACGGGAGTTTGGAGGTAATTGGAAGGGGCTGGGAAGGGGACATTGTTTGGAGGTGGAGGGGATCTGAGATGACTCTCTGAGAGGTGGGGGTGGCGGGAAGGAGCCCTGAGGAAAGGGGGGCCTGGCAGGGGCCATGGGAGGTGTGGGTGCTGCAGGGACCTTGGCAGGGGAGAAGCAGGGAGAGAGGAGTGTCTGGGGGGCTGGGGAAAGTGGGGCCCTGGGGAGAAGGAGGAAGAGGAAAGAGGCCCCCGGGGAGCTGGGAGAGGTGGGGACAGTTCCTCTCTCCTCCTGCCGCAGGTGTTCACCGGCAGGTCCTGTTTGCTACCCTGGGCTGCTTTCTTGGCTACCAGCTTGTGAAACGCGCCGAGTACGTGCATGCCAAGGTGGACAGAGAGCTGTTTGAGTATATGAGGCACCACCCAGCGGACTTCCAAGCAGCAGGTACACTCAGCTGGTGTTTTCAGGGAGACCTCAGCCTGCCATAACCTGTGTGTAAAGATGTTGCTGGGCTAAGGCTTCCCTGCTCCTTCACAGTCTAAGCTGTCTAAAGGATTTTCTGGTGTGAAAACTGGTATTGTTACTGAGCTGTGGATATGCATTGGTGACTGCCTCTTCCTCCTAGAAGCTCATTTTACTATAAAAGTAGCAGAGACAAAAAAAAAAAAAAATAATAATAAGGATAGACCAAACTTATACCACTGAAGAAGAAATAATGGAAATTAGAGATCACAGGTTTTATTCTTATAGCTTCACAATCGTACTGTCTATTCTATAAAAAGCCTGTTGCATGTAGAATCAGAAATCTCATGATGAATATTCAGAAAACAAGCAGAACAGGTGAAAAAAGAACAAATAGGAATGTCAGGAAACCTGAAGTGGTGTTGGCTTAGAACAGGGGTATTTTTTTACTAAATGTAGTCACTGAGCCTAATGATGCAATGGCAAATTTGGGTGAAAATTGTCCATTTTCTAGTACAAGCAGTTGGGTGACTCTGGTTGTTGGATTGTGGTCTGCATCATGCCATGTTGGAAGTAGTATGTAGAAATAAAGTGTTAGTACTGAGACTCCTCCACACAGGGCTGTGGAGAGCTCTGTGGGGGAAAAAAAAAAAAAAAAAAAAGAAGAAGTTGTGCATTTAGTTAAAACAGCAAGCTAATGGTTTGCTGTGGGTAGCAAAAATCAGCCTTTTGGTGGCTTTGTTAACATCAAAGATTTAAGATGAAACATCTCACAAAATAGATCTCAAATGCTCACAAGGTTTTCCCACCTCTTGCAGAAAAGAAAAGAGTAGGGCAGCTCTTGGAGGATTTCCACCCAGTTCGCTGAGGATTTCTCCAGTGGTGACATGTCACAGGATGAATTCCTGCCATCCTGAGAACTTCGGCAAGGAGGCTGCAACTGTTGAACCGTCCATGGATTATAATTTGAAACTTTCATGTAATAAAAGCTTGATTAAATAGTTAGTGTTTAATTATTTGTTCTTTTGTTCCTTAATGGTTTCTAAATACGTGGATGGCTGATGTTTGTAACAGAATAATAACTTTGATTAATGTTTTTTTCAGGTTTAACTGCAAGAGTGGAAAGTTGTTCACACAATGTATATTCTATAAAACCCAGAGAGCAGTTTTGTAAGTTAATCCTTTTTATTTTTCTGTGGCATTTCTTCTGACCCTTGAACATGTTCTTGGCCAGCCCCTGTAGATGCTGTACCCAAAGTCTCGCTGTGAAATTCATTCTGAACAGCAAACAAAATACATGCTCTCCCTAATTAATTCCATCTTGATGTTTTTTATTATAATGTTGCTTCTTTCCTGATAATAAGCATCCAACCTTTCTGCTTTCTCACATGGATGCTGGCTCCTGAAATCAAACACTGACCGCATTTGGGGGTTGAGGAGGTTGCGTTGATTCGGGATTTGGGGATTCTTATTATTTGTAGTTTAGGTCCAAAAATGGGTGTTATCTCTTGTATTCCTCACAAGGACTTCCCATGCCAGCCTCACCACTCTGATAGATGTGATGTCTATAAACAGATTTAAAAGTGTGCCCCCCCTGATTTCCTTCAGCAAGGTGTAAGGAGGAGATCTTTCCCAGGGTGGCCGGGGACATGGGAGTGCCTGGGAGCCTGTCCAGGGCAGCACAGAAGACCAGAACCCTGCAGTGCCAGAAGCCTGATTGCCGGTCTGCCAACATCCCACAGGGACCAGTGCAGAAACTAGAAACCTCTTATCAGCAGTGGCAAGAAGCAGGGCACCGTCAGGGGCCCGGACGATCCCTGAGGCAGCGTGATGCCAATGCCGCGCAATCAGAGCAGGACAGAAGGTTCCTGTGCACACCGGGCGCGGAGCCAGCTGGAGGGACAGCAGCTCTCGAGAGAGACCACGGCCCTGGGGGGTTGTCAGTGGCCACAACATGTCAGCAAACCCTTCCAGCGTACCAGGTCCAGGCCAGTGGGGACATCTGCAGATGCATTGGCCATGGTCAACAGCAAGGTCCGTGCTTTACCGTGTACCGCTTGTGACACTTCACTGGGGCACCATGAGCATCTACAGCTGCTGAGCACGCCCAAGCCCAAAGCCATCCCCGCAGGGGAGCAGGTGTTCCCTCGATGTGACCTGGTGGGGTTTAACCCCAGCCAGGAACAAGGCCACACAAACACAATCACTGCTGCCACAGCAAGCAGGATCAGAGAGAGAAGAATCAAGGGCAAGACGAGAAAATGTGTGGGCGGAAATTAAAACAATACTAGGGAAAGCAAAAGCCAGAGTAAAACAGAGCAAAACAAGAATTCACTTTCACCATTTATGGAAGGGGGTGCTTCAGCCATCCCCAGACAGCAGGGCTCTTCACAGCTAACAGTGACCTGGAAGACCAAGGCCATCCTCAAATGGCTCCTACTTCTCCTCGTCCTCCCACTTATATACTGAGCATGATGCAATGGTATGAATAATACCTTGGATCACTGGGGATTCACCTGTCCAACAGTGACTTCCTCCCCAAATTCCCATGCACACCAGTCCCTCACCAAGTGTGGCAGACAGGAAAGCAGGAGAAAAAGGCCTTGGTTCTGTGCAAGCCTGTTCAAAACCATCAACAAAACCATCGTGCATTTATCAAGCCTTAGGCTCAGCACAAATCCAACACACCCAATACCAGCCAAGGTGAAGAAAATCATCCTACCCAGGTACAGCAGCCAGCAGCAGCCAGTTCTCCAGGGCACACCACAGATGCCACCTTGGAAGGGCTCAGCACGTAAACCACCAGAGGACACCTCAACCTCCGTGGTCCTGTCTCAGCAGGAGCAGCATCCATAGTTCCTTGTGGGTAAACACCTGGCTCTGCAATCAAACATGGAGGCTAGAAGCTCTCCAAGCAGAACTCCTTCGCCCCAGCGAGGGGCCATTGCAATGGGCATGGCCAGGGCTCTCAGTGGCCACTCACGTTCCTGTCCCCTGGAAAGACCAAGGCTGCAACTTTGCCTGGCTGAGGGAGGGCCACAGAGAGCGATCAGCTCTGTACTCCTCACTCCGGCCTGCAGGAATTGTGTTGCCCTCGTTTGGGAACTTGCTGCTTGGCTGCTGTTTCCTAGAAAAGCAGAACTTCTGGGTTGGGGGGAAATGAGCTCCTTGGGTCTCTGTGGCAACAGGGTTGGGTGTTAGGCCAAACACAGGCCATGACTCAGGAGGGGGGAAAGTCAACACACAGGTTTCACAATTTCCCCATGTCGTCCCCCAGTGCCTCCTGCTGGCAGTCTCCATGACTTGATGTCCCAAACCACTCGAACTGTCACTTGTCCTCCCTTGAACCTGGCCAGGACCATTTCAGATGGGGGGCACTCTGGGTCTGCTCGCTGCCCCCTCCAGAGCCCCAGTCCCTCAGGCTTCACGAAACCACAGCTGGCTGGAGGACCCGTCTGGCCGGCCCATGCTTGGGCAGGACAAGCCAAAGCCAGAGTGTATCAGCAGCTGAGAGAAATGGGCATGTCAGGGAGAGAAGATGGGAATCTCCAGTGTATCCAAAGCGGCTGGGGTCTTGAGGGAGGTTGCATCCAGAGGTGCATGAGACCTACAGCTCTGCTGCCCCCACTGTTGCAATGACTGGGATCCGGAGTGTTGTGCGCATCCCTCTCGGTTGGGCACAGAAATCAGGCACAGCTTTGGTGGTGTTGCTGTCAAACAAAGGGAAAGAACACTTTTCAGCCTGAGGCTGGTGACACAAAGGAATAGGCTGCACAGGGGTTGTCCGCCGCGGTGGTTGGACACAGCTCTGAGCTCCCTGCTCTAGTGCAAGATGTCCCAGCACACAGCAGGGCATCTCTAGGTTGGTCTATGCAGTCCTTCCAACCCAAACCACCCCCTGACTTTGGGATTCTTTGTCCTTCTAATTCCACCGCATTGCCCTGGGAAGTCCCTCCAAGCAGAGCCAGTGTCCCCCTTGCCCTACTGGGGGACTCCAGCGTGAAAGCACCACACTGACAAGGCTTGACGGGATTCTTTATTAGCAGAAAACAGGGGGAAAATGCCCTTGGAGTCCAGGTCCAGCTGGAAAAGGCGTGGCAGTCTCAAGGGAAGTGGAGGTCTGTGTCTCTCACAAACACTCCGGGTTTTGTGCCACTCTTTGAAACTAAAGAGGAGTGCAATGGCTGCAGCTCTTTCCAAATGGCCTTCCCAGCACAGCCGGATGCTTCTTCCGTATGAGAAAGGCAACATCTTGCTTCTCCAGTGGGTCACAACCATCTCCAGTGTCAGGCCAGTGCCGGGACATCAGATCAGCTGACATGGAGTGGGGAATGCGAGCATGACTGGGAAGAGCCTGCGATGGTCAGTGACGGGGATATATTGTGCTTCCTGACACCAGCACCTGTCCTGCAAGAGCAGCATTCCGAACTCCAAGGACTGTCCCAGGGGGATGCACTCTGCATAACCCTATACCAGACCCGCAGTCTCTGCGCAGAGTAATTTGGACATGTCCCTCCTCCAGCAAGGACAGGGATACCACCCACATTTGGGGGGCAGCCCCCGTTCAGGGCCTTCCCTGCGGTCCCCAGCCCGGCACCGTCGGGCACCTCCCAGGGAGAAACACCCCTGTCTTGCTGCCCCTGGACTTGATCCCCCCGGCTCTTCCTGGCGCCAGAAAGACAGGGGTCACAGCTAGGCTGCCCCTAGCTGAGTTGTCTGCTCCAGGCTCTGCGGCTGTACCTCCGGGTCAGGGAGTTGGTGGTCACTGGTGAGGTGAGTGAGGACATGCTGCAGGCCCCAGTCAGGTGGTGGGACAGGCGCTCCTCGAGCTGGGCATCCCGGCCCCGTTGCTGTCCGAGGATGTGTCCAGGTCGGTGCGGCCCGGGCTGGCTCTGGGTCAACGACAGGGAGGCCCTTTCTCCACCTGGGCTTGATGGCTGAGCGCTGGTAGCGCCGTGAGGTCCGTGCGCTCTCTGCAGCCGGGGATGCCCTCCTGCTGTGGGAAAACCCCTCGGCGCAGCTGGGGAACAGCACCTCATGTCCCATCTTATGTGTGGTGAGAAGTACTGCCTCCAGGGCCCTTCTCCTGCAGTCTGACAGGGCGCTCTGGGCTCTTTGAGGGGTCAACTGCTCCCTGTTCCCTGCTGGAGCTTTGTATGCAGTGCCGGGGCAGTACCTCCCCTGCTCCTATCCCTGCTTTGTCCAATGCCAGCCCGCTTGGGTGGATGGCCTTGGGGTCAGGCTTGGCTCCAGCCAGCGGGGGCTTCGCCATGCTGTGTCCCTGGCCTGTGCAATCTTCCTGGCCATTCCCCATGGCTTTTGCCCAACTGGCCAGGGGTTTCCGGCTGCCTCCCATGTAGGAGCTACGGGGGCTAGCAAGGAGGAGAGGGCCCAGGGTCTCTGTCCGTACTACCTCAATCCCCCAAAATGTTAGTTCTGGGGCTCTGGGTGTGGGTCAGCTCCTGCCACCCATTTGGGGCAGGCAAGGTGACCGTGCACATCTCCTGTTCTTGTGCATGCGCTCAGGAGTGAACACTCCAGGGACATTGAGCAACCCTTTAGCAGACATATGCAATCTCACTGGAAATACACTGGAACAGAGTGTTTGGGACACTGGGGCCAGCTGGTATCCAGAGAACTGGGGTCCCCAGCTACATCCCTTTTCCCAGCTCCCCGAGCGCAGCCGGAGTGACCCAGGGACAGGGACTGCCTCCCATGAGTGTAACTCCTGTGGCACAGCACAGAGCCACGCTGCCCCTGGGCAACTGTGGACACGGTACCTTCCCTCGCAGCACACACACAGTCGGGAATGCCCACACACAGCCCCCGCCCGGGCCCGGCCAGCATGGCCTCTACCTGGCATGTCTGTGTCCAGAGGGGCCCCGATGTGCCAGGTTTCACTATGGCGTGTGTGGCAATCAGGGAAAATTGTATTCTATTTGGGGAAGCCTGACTGGGGTACCTCTGTGCCAGTAGGAATGAGCCGAAGTTAGCTGCTGGCGCTCTCCCTCTGTCCCCATGTGTCCCAGCCGAGTGCCTCACTGCCACACCCTTTCCCCACCGACGTGTCTCTTGTCCTCTGGACCCCTCTTGTCCCTTTCCGTGTCTCTGGAATATCTGGTGTCCTGCCAGGGGACCAATGTCTGCACCAAAGCGTGGGGGGTGTCTGGCCCTGTTGCAGGTGCCAAACAGAGGCTAGGCCATAAAACATTCAGGGCCCTGGAGCCACTGCAGAGCTCCCGGAGGTTGCAGACACATCAAGGGCTCTGGGGACTCTCCCGGGGACACAGGGGATGCTCTGACCTAATGCTACTCCCACCTCTTCCTGAGCTGCTCACAGTGAGCATGCAGAACGTGTGGGGGTGACAGGGAGCTCAGCAGAATCCGATTCTCCCCAGCACCCAATCATGGGACATGACTAATGCCAAATCCTCTCTGTGATCTCGGAACCCGTAAAACCCCATTAATTTTTAGGCCCCCACATCCCCACAGACTGCTGGGAGGAGATCTGGGGAGAACTGGGGAGCTGCCCAATGCCAGCAGGGATGGCAGGAGCAGGGGACAAGCGACGGCTGCTGACACCGCACAGCACCACCTTGGTGCAGCGTGGATGGGTTTGGGCTGAGTGAATGCAGTGCCAGTCTGGTTTGGGGGGCCCCAGGGAGGCTGCTCAGGGACTGTGGGAGGGCACTGAGATACTCAGGTCTCTGATGCCACAGACCACGATCTGGGCAAGCTTAGCCCTGAACTGTTGCCCCCCTGGGGAGCCAGCCCCAGCCTCAGCTATTGAGTGCGATCGGGCCACAAAACCCCCCCCCACCCATGTGTCCCCCAAGGTCCCTGTTCATCCCTGCAACTCCTCCTCTCTACCCTTCTGTGCCACAAAGGGAAAGGAGGGTGGCACATGATCAGGCATATGGAGTGGGAGGCGAAGGCAGAGGGCCACCAGTCTCGTGTAGCAGTCACCGTGCCAGGTCACCATGACTTGCAGTGGAGCCCTGCTCCCTGCAGGTGGCTTAAAACTCCTGCAGGAGTGCTAGGGAATTGGTGAATGAACTCCTGCTTGGGCTTGCTTTCTGTGCGCTTTGCTTTCCTATGAAGATCTCTTTCCTCTCTACCACGAGTTTTATCACGGTACCCTCTCCATTCTCTACCCCTCCCCCTGCAGGGAGGACAGAGCAAGCTGAGTGTGGCTGAGTTGGCCAGCTAGGGGTCAAAACATGACATCCACAGTGAAAGATCCAGCCTCAGGCCATGTGTCCCATCCCAGCCAACTGTGGGGTGCTATGATGTCTCAGAAACCCCAGGAAGCTCCTTGGTGGCCAGAAATCCCCAAAGAGCATGGGGCTGGTTGTGGTGACCACATCAGTGCGCACTGGGCCCCGGCTGCTGGACTGCCAGGGATGCCAGGGCACCAGAAAGGGAGAGGAGGAGCAGTCGAACAGGGGCAGAGGCAGCCATGGGTTCAGGGCGAGGGGGAGAGGCAGGGGGCAGAAAGGACACCTGCCTGGGAAATGAGGGGACAGCGGGAGAGCTGCCAGCACTGAGGGTTGCCAAAAGGAGGAAGGACCCACGGCTTTCCCAAAATAGAAAAACATTTCTCCAATTGCACACGCTGTAAGATAAGAGGAAGGGAGTTCGGACATTGACCATGTCATGGCCTCTGCTCCAGACATGGGGGTGATGGAGTTGAAGGTGGACCATCTGTATGTCTCTGTCCCCATCACATGTCTCAGTGTCCATGTGGGATTCCAGCAGGGCACTCCCAGTGGAGTTCCCTACCCATGTCTGCTTCCATGTAAGGATGGCATTCAGGGACAGAGGTGCTCGAGGTCCCTGGTGTGGTCACATCCTGAGGCATTGCAGCAAGGAGTGGGGGATGTACGGGACGTGTCCCCAGCAGCACCATTTACCTGCAGCCTGGTAATCCAGGGAACAGGGAGGTGGAACACGCCCACACGACCCCAAAAACTGAAGTGTTTGGAGAATGAGATAGTTATGCGAAAGGATAGGAGAGAAACGGGAACCTCTCCACATTGCCACTCCTGGCTCCTGCCCGCTCTCTGTGGCCTTCAACTGACCTGGCGTGGGGGTCCCACTGCATCACCCCACAACCCCATTCTGGAGCAGAGGGCCTGACTGTCAATGGCCAGAACTCCAATCCTTTTATCTTACAGCGTGTGGCAATGGGGGAAAGGTTTATTTTGGAAAGACCGTGGGGTCTTCCTCCTTTTGCAACCTCAGTGCTGGCAGCTCTCCGCGTCCCCTCAAGTTCCCAGGCAGGGTCCTTTATGCCCCTGCCTCTCCCCCTCAGACCTGAACCCATTGCTCTCTTGCCCTTTTTGAGTGCTCCTCCTCTCCCTTTTGGGGTGCCCATGGAATCCCTGGCAGGCCAGCAAGCCGGGGCCCAGTGCCTTGCAGAGGGTGGCACACACAACCAGCCCCATGCTCTGTGGATTCTGGGCCACCAAGGGGCTTCATGGAGGTTCGGAGACATCATAGCATCCCCACAGGTGGGATGGGGCGGGACACAGCGGCCCTGAGGCTGGAGTTCACGTGGATGTCAATGGTTGACCCTGTGGCAAAACCTCAGCACACTCAGCCTGGCTCGTCGAATCCTGCAGGTGGGATGGGGGCGAGAATGGAGAGGGTTAAATGAGAAAATCGTGGTAGAGAGGAAGAAGATCTTCATGAGGAAAAGCAAAAGCTGCAAAGTAAGCAAGCAAAAGAAGGAGTTCGTGATTCACCACTTCCCATAGGCACTCCTGCAGGGAGTTCAGCCACCTGCAGGAGAGCAGGGCTCCCTGCAAAGTCCTGGGGACCTGGCAAAGGTGACTGCTATCACTGAGACTGTTGCCCCTATGCTTCTCCTCCCGCTCCATAGGATGACATGGTGCCACCTCCTTTCCCTTGGTGCACAGAAGGTAAGAGAGGAGGAGGTGGCAGGGATGATACAGGGAAATTGGGACACATGTGTGGCATGATCTGCACTCAGAGATGAGGCTGGGGCTGGGCTAACCAGGGGGGGCAACAGTTCAGGGCTAAAGCTGCCCCAGATATGGGGTGGTCTGTGGTCAGCGAGACCTAGGTCTCAGTGCACTCCCACAGGCCCTGGAAGCCCCCTGGGGCCCCAAACCAGGAATGGGCCAGCAGTTCAGCTCAGACCAAAACCAGCCCCGCTGACCCCTGTGGTGGCTGTGCTGGGCTCAGCAAGCCGCTCCTTGTCGCCTGCTCCTTCCATCCCGGCGGGCAGTGGCAGCTCCCCAGTTCTCCCCAGTGTCTCCAGCAGGCTGTGGGGGATGTGGGGGCCCATAAGGGGTTAATGGGGTTCGAGAGGCACAGAGAGGATTTGGCAATATCATGTCCCAAGGATTGGGTCTGAGGAGCAATCGGATTCTGCTGACCCTGCACCCCCAAACGTTCTGCCTATGCTCACTGTGAGCAGCTATCAGGAAAGGTGGGAGGAGCAGGAGGGCAGAAGCATCCCCTGTGTCCCCAGAGCCTTTGTTTGGCGCAACCTCCGGAGGCTCTGCAGCTGCAGTGGGTCTCAGGGGGTACCAGATCGTGTTATGGCCCGAGCCTCTGTTTGGCACCTGCACAGGGCCAGCAGCACCCACACGCTTTGGTGCAGCATGGGGCCCCATGGCAGGACACCAGAGAGGCCAGGACACAAGGGAAAGGGAACAAGCGGGGTCCAAGAGGACAGAGGACACGTCTGGTGGGGAAAGGGTGTGTTGGCAGTGAGTGCACTCGGCTGGGATCCATGGGGGGACAGAGGGGAGCTGCAAGCATAAGGGTCGCACGAGAAACGAGGTACCCCACAGGCTTCCCCAAATAGAACATTTTCCCAGATTGCCACACGCCACAGGACAGCAGGGATGAGCATGCTGGTGGTGCCTGGCTGTGGCTTTTGCATCCCGGAATGGGACAATGGAAGGGTACCAGTGTCCACAGTTGCCCAGGAAGGCAGCGAGGCTTGTGCTGCTGCCACAGGAGTTAACACATCATGGAAGTCAGGTCCCGGTCCCTGTCCACAATCCCTGCAGCTGGGGGGAGGCTGGGGAAAATGGATGTTTCTGGGGACCCCAGTCTCTGGAACAGCTGGCCCATGTGTGCCCAAAACAATCTGTTCCAGTGTATTTCAGTGAGATGCAATAGGTGCTGCTAAAGGGGTTTGCCAATGTCCCTGGAGTGTTCCCGTCCCTGAGCGCATGGCAGCAAGAACGAGGAGAGGTGACGGTCACCTGCTGCCTGCCCAACTGGGTGGAGGAGCTGGCCCCACACCCGGAGAGCCCCCGAAATGAACATTTTGGGGGATTGGACGGTAGTACAGGAACCAGAGACCCTGGGACCTCTACTCCTGCTAGCCCCGTAGCTCCTGCATGGGGAGGCAGCAGGACCCCTGGCCAGCTTGTCAAAAGCCATGGGGGGGATGGGCAGGGAGAGATTGACACAGAGCCAGGGACACCGCATGGCCGACAGCCCCAGATGGGCTGAGCCAACGCCTGAACCAAGGCATCCAGCCTAACAGGGCTGGCATGGACAACATCAGGGATAGGAAGCAGGGAGGACGTGGCCCCGGCACTGCATAAAAAAGATCCATCAGGGCACAGGGAGCAGGTGACACTCTCCGAAGGCGCCCAGAGCAGCACTGCAGAATGCAGGGAAAGAAGGCAAGGAGCAGTACTTCTCAGCCACACAGAAGAGGGCGAGGAGGTGATGTTCCCCAGCCTGCTCCGAGGGTTTCCGCGCAGGAGGGGGGCCAGCCCCGGCTGCAGAGAGCCGCACGGACCTCTTAAGAGCGCGACCAGCTGATCAAGGCCTCAAGCCCATGGGGAGAAAGGCCTGGCCTCTGTCGGTGACCCGAGGAGCCCGAACCGGTGCCGACACACGGACATGGACACATCCTGGACAGCAACGGGGCCGGGGATGCCAGCTCGAGGAGCGCCTGGCCACCAACCTGACTGGCCGTCAGCAGGTCCTCACTCACCTTACCAGGACACCAACGCCTGACCCGGAACGGTACAGCCAATCCTGGAGCAGCAACCTCAGAGAGGGGCAGCCTAGATGGTGACCCTGTCTGGACGCCAGGTAAGAGCCGGGGGGATGCAAGTCCAGGGGCAGCAATACAGGGGTGTTCTCCCTGGGAGAGGTGCCGACGGTGCAGCGGCTGGGGACCTGCAGGGAAGGGCCGTGAAACGGGGGCTCCACCCAAATGTGGGTGGATATCCCTGTCCGTGCTGGAGGAGGGAACATGTCCAAGTACTCTGGCCAGAGACTGCAGGGGTCGGTGGACTCAGGTGATGCAGAGTTGCATCCCCCTGGGACAGATCCTTGGAGGAAGGAATGCTGCTCTTGAGGACAGGTGTGGGTGAAGGAGCCAAGATATCCCCGGCATGACCATCGCGGGCTCTTCATGCAGGCTCGCATTCCCCATCGATGGCATGATCTGATTGTCCCGGCACTGGCACTGACACTGGAGAGTTGTGACCACGGAGAAGAGATTGGTGCCTTATCCTCATAGGAAGAACAATCCGGCTGTGCTGGGAAGGCCATTGGAAGAGATGCAGGCCATGCACTCCTCTTTATTTTCAAAGAGTGCACAAAGGTGAGGTTGTGAAGGAGAACACCGACCTCAACAGTCCCTTGAGACTGCAAAGCCCTTTCCAGCTGGTACCTGGAATCCAAGGGGATTCCCTGTTATTCTAATAAAAGAATCCCTTCAAGCCATGTCAGTGTGGTGCTTTCATGCATGGCGTGCCCCAGTGAGGGCAGGGGGACAATGGCTCTACGGGAGGAACTGCCCAGGGCAAGGCTGTGGGAATTGAAAGGGAAAGATCCCAAAGTCATGGGGGTTTGGGTGGAAGGGATCTGCAGAGACACCTAGGCAATGACCTGCTGTGTGCTGGACATCTTGCACTTAGAGCAGGGAGCGCAGAGCTGTGTCCAACACAGCGGCTGGGCAAAACTCCCTGGGCAGCCTATCCTTGTGGCACCCAGCTCAGGGGACTGAAAGTTCTTCCCTTTGTTGACAGCAACACCACAAAGCGGATGCAGATTTCTGTGCCCAACCGAGGAGTGATCTGCACAACACAGGCCCAGTCATGCAACAGTGCGGGGCCGCAGAGCTGTAGGTTCGCACCTCTGGAAGCAGTCTCCCTCAAGACCCCCAGCAGGTTGGGGATACACTGGAGATTCCCATCTTCTCTCCGTAGGCATTTCTTCAGCTGGCTGAGACACTTGGCTTGGTTGTCCTGCACACGCAGGGCCGGCCAGACAGGGTCCCAGACAGCTGTGGTTCGTGAAGCAGCTTGAGGGACTGGGGATCTGGAGAGGGGGCAGTGAGGCCAGACCAGCGAGGTCCCAATCGAAATGGTCCTGGCCAGGTTCAAGGGAGGACAAGGACAGTGCGCGAGGGCGTTGGGGAAAATCAGGTCATGGAGAAGTGCAGCAGGAGGCACTGAGGACGACATGGGGGAAAAATGGGGAAAACCTGGGTTGGTGACATTTACCCCTCTTGAGTCAGGGCCTGGTGTTTTGGCCCTAACACCAACCCCTGTGGCCACAGAGACCCAAGGAGATTCATTGCCCACACAACCAGAAGTTCGGCTTTTCTAGAAAGCAGCAGCCAAGAAAGCAAGTCCCCAAAACGAGGGCAAACACAATTCCTGCAGCAGAGTGAGGGGAGTACAGATTGATCTGCTCTCGGGCCTCCTCAGCCAGGGCAAAGTGCAGCCTTGTCGTATCCAGGGGAAAATGGAACTTGAGTGCACACTGGGAGAGCCTGGGACATGCCCATTGCAAGGGACCCTATGGATGGGGAGTTTGAAGGAGGAAGAAGAGGTAGATAGAAAGTAGGAGAGTTATGAAGGAGCAGAGAGCATAGAGAGAGAGAGTAGTAGTAGAGAGTTACAGCCCCCCCCCCCCAGCCCCGGAGTTTCCCGCGGAGCCCCGTGTCGACCAGATAGACATACGGGTAGGTGGATCACACTCTTTTTTTTTTTTTAGTTTTTCGGCTTTGAGCCCCCCACCCCCGCCCAACCCCCCCAGTGTGTGGCCCCATCAGTACCGGGCCTAAAATTCACCTGGTTCTGAATCTCAGAGAAGAGAAACAAAGCGACGCAAGGCGTGCACCAAGCCCGTGGGGCAAGACAATTGCTTTTTGTGGCTACAAGAGGGCATATATGCCAACAACCTGCCCAAGTGTGGGTACCTGGGCACTGCTGGTTCCCTGGCAGTATAGGGAGAAAAGGGGACCTGGTACATGATTGGTGGCTGCTGCTTGGATGTCTGGTTGTGACAGAGGTGAGGAAACGTGTACAAAGGTGAGATGAACTCTGTCATTCAAGCCACTGGTTGGTGCGTACCTTACTGGCTGCACTTCTGGGAGAGGCCTGCAAGCAGATGTTCAATGGAATATAGATTACTGGAGAATAAAGCTTAGGTTTCCTTTAGGTTTTTAATTTACAGCCTCTGGCATACACGCAAAAGTATTACCCATCATAATGCTTCCGTTTCAAATTTTGGATTAGAGATAGAGAGTTAATTGCAACATTTTTGGTTTTTGTTTATTGGAGGCGATTGTTTCTATCCTGCCAGTTGTCTCAGAGTGGGGGGTGCAATTTACCGTGGTCGGAGCTCAGATTTCCTTTGCCCTCTTTGATTTTGCCAGGCAGAAGAACCCGTGCCTTTCCCACCTCCCAGCCGACGTATAATTAGCTGCTGTCGGCCATGACACTGGTCGGATTTAATATGATGAATCACATCAGAGTACAGAAAGTTTTCAAAGGGGCTGAGGGGAGGGTCTCTTGAGACCTCCTGCCTTGAAGGCTAGCTCTACTAGAGTCAGGGTTGCTTCCCCAGCAGGCTATGCACCTGGCAGGAGGGACTTTTGCATCTTGTGGGAGAATCATTTTTAGGCCTTTAAAACCAGGACTGCAAAGCAGTGGCGGATGTGCAGGTACAGGGAAGAGTCTGGAGCCATGTAACCACAGTTTGGATTCTTTCGTTAGTTCTTGTGTACAAACAGTGGCTGTTTGTCTATGTTAGTTTGTATGCTGTGTTACCGGTTGTGGCCAATGAGGAAGCAAATGGCCCTGAGCAAGGGAGCTTCCATGCCTGCGCCACAAGCCCAACAGGATTGCCTGCTGTCGATGCACCTCGCCCAGCCCAATAAGTTTCTGAGGTTCAGACAGCGCTTGGATGATGAGATGTTGGACGAGAGTAAGTAAGCAGAATCGTAGAATAGAAGAGCGAGCGAAGGTTAGTTTACCCTTTGGAGAGCTTCTGCCTCCATGTTGAGTGCAGGCCAGGTGTTGAACCAAAAGGAACGGAGGATGATGGTCCTGCTGAGCGACAGGACCACGGGGAGGCACTGGGTTTGCATGGGATCTTGGGAGGAGTCACTAGCTGGACAGGTGATCCCAAGTGATCCAAGGGAAGTCAGATAATGAAACATCGTGCCTCAGTATATAAAGTGGTGAGGACGAAGAAGAGTAGGAGCCATTTGGAGTGCATGGCCCGTGTCGTCCCAAGGTCCACTGTTAGCTGTGACAGAGCCCTCTCCTCGGGAGGCTGAACACCCACCTGCCCATGAGAAGTGAGTGAAGGAATTCTATTTTGCTCTGTTTACATGCATGGCTTTGGCATTTCCCCTAGTAATTGGTTTAATTTCAGCCCACACATTTTCTAGTTTTGCCTGATTCTCTCTCTGATTCCTGCTGCTGGGGCAGTCACCGTGAGTGATGTGTGTGGGCCTGGTGCCTGGCTGGAGTTAAACCATACCAGTGCACATCGAAGGAAACTGCGGTCCCCTGCAGGGAATGGCTTGGGCTTGGGCAGTAGACTCAGCCGCTTGGAAGAGGCTCATGGTGACCAGGGAACTGTCACAGCGGGACACGGGGTGAAAGCACTGACCTTGCTGTTGACATGGCCAATGGAGATGCAGGAGTCCCCACGGGCCTGGACTGGACAGCTGGAGGGTTTTGCATGACGTGTTGTGGGCCACTGACAACCCACCCAGGGCTGTGGGCTCTCCACAGAGAGCTGTGTCCTCCAGCGGCTGCCCGAGCCCGGTGTGTCACAAGAACTTGGCCTGCTCTGATTGACAGGAGCATGGAATCACGCTAGCCTCAGGGATGAGTCAAGGCCCTGACGGTTGCCCTGCTGCTGGCCACTGCTGATAACAGAGGTTCTGACAACTGGTCCCTGTGGGATGTTGGCGACAGGGCAGATCAGGCTTCTGGGGCACGGCAGAGGTGCTGGCTCTGTGCTGCCCTGGACAGGGCCCCAGGGCACTCACACTATGTTACCGGCAACCACGGGGAAAGATCTCCTCCTTACACTTTCCTGAAGGAATCAGGGGTGGGCAGCACTTTTAAATACTGTCGGCACCATATCTATAATGAGAGGCAGTTACTGGCACAGGGCTCCTGTCAAGGAACACAAGAGATAAGCCAGGGGTTGACCTAAATATTGATATGGATAAGATGAAACGCAAAATTCTCTTTTCTAAACTGTTCCCGACTCCTAGTAACACATCTCTCTACACCCATGATGGGATGGCTGCCAGTTCCCCTACCTTCCAAGGAGGTTCCCGCCTGTACACCACCGCCTTTCAATTTTTTGGGTGTCTGGCCGTATTGTACCTCCTTTGGCAGAAGCTGTGGGAACACACTCTAGAAATTAACACCTGCTCATCCCTGGTCTGGCTCAGTAGCAGGCACTTTGGTGTGGAGCCAGCAAGGTATTGTGCTCAGGGTAAAGGCAGCTGAGGAGGGGGCTTTCTCTTCTTCTCAGCACTGATGAGGTTCTCACCGGGAATCTGTGTCTTCTGGTACAAGAGAGACACGGACATACTAAGAGATCCAGTAAGGCCACAAATGTGAGGAAGAGCTGGATATACTTCCAATACAAGAAACAGGCTGAGAAGCTGATGGGGTCCAGATTTGGAAAAAAAAGGCCGAGCATATCGGATCAGGTTTGTAAGCTGTGATGGAGGTCAAGAGGTGGACTCAGAATCTCTCCATGGTGGTTTCAGTGACAGACAGGAAAGAGTACAGGCGCCAGACAGAAACTGAAAAAAATAAAGCCCCATCTAAACAGGGAGAAAAATCTTATTTTTTCTGAACTGAAGGTGTTCAAACACTGTCACAGGGCTATCAGAAAGGGAGGGGAATCTCCAATACCTCAGATATATCCATATCCATGGTCCCATGTGACGTGCTTGAGCAGCTGTATTTTGAAGTAGATGTCTCCAGAGGTGCTTTCATGCCTTTCCAGAACTTTGTCCCTGTGCGGTCAGCCCAGGAAAGCGTCGGCAGGCAGCGAGAGCACTGACCAGGAGGTGCCTTGACAGGCCTGGGTGAAGGTTGGGATTCTGAGCAGGGCTGCTTGGGGTGGGCCCACAGTCTCCTCCACTGTGACTCCTGTCACTGCCCCTCCAAGGGGGGGGGGGGGGGAACCTCCCCAGACTGAACTTTCATGTTTCTCCTCAGGCTTGACAACAAGTCTGAATGTAAAAGTCTCTTTTCTGACTCCCTAGTCACATTTTCAATCTTTGCTGCTGGTCATTTACTCTTTAATAAGCAGCTCGGGAGCACCTTTGATAAGTATCAGTCTTTATTATGACACTTCCTTTTAGCAGGGTTGCCTCTCAGGCCAGTTCCATCACTGGATGGGTGAGACCCCAGACTAGCACAGAAGAAGGTGATATTCAAGTGAGATTCATAGGGAAATACCCCTCTGGATAAACCCAATCACTGTTCTATTTCTCCGCTCCTCAAAAAACTTGACAAAGATTGAGGGCAGCTTTCCCCTGGGGCTGCCTCGCAAACCTGTATGCCCTGGGGGAAGGGGCGCAGAACTTCACCACCCTGGGCCTCAGCAGTGGTAAGGATGGTGGTGACAGGGCAGGATGGAAAGGCACATGGAAGACCCTCAGGCCAACCCCTCATCGGCCACACTCATGAGCACAGGGAGGCAGTGGGACCTATAGGCCAGCTCAGGCAAAGCCCAGGGAGGATGGGCCAGAAGAGATTGCACAGGTCAGGGATATGGTGTAGCTGAGCCCAAGCTGGCTGGAGCCAAGCCCGACTGTGGCCATCAAAGGCAGGGCTGAGCAGGGTATGGCCAGCAGGGGGAAAGGGAAAAGGAGCAATGGGAGGGAATGTGCCCCGTGCCCGGCACTGCATAAAAAGCTCCAGCAGGACCGGAGCAGGTGACACTCTCAGAAGAGCCCAGAGCAGCACTGTTCAGAAACTGCAGGAGAGGGACCATGGAGCAGTACTCCAGACACACAGAAGAGGAGCAGGAGGTGATGTTCCAGCCTGCTCCGAAGGGGTTTTCCCACAGAAGGAGGGCAGAGCCTGGCTGCAGAGAGCGCAACGGGACCTCTTGAGCGCTACCAGCTGCTCAGGCCATCAAGCCAAGGGTGGAGAAAGGCCTGGCCTCTGTACGGTGCCAGAGCCCGACCGGTGCCGACCCGACACGCCTGAGATGAGGCTGCAGACAGCAATCTGAAGAGCGCCTCTCTCATCATGTCAATGGATTGCAGCAAGTTCTGACAGACCTCACCAAAAACACCAAAGCCCTGACCCGGAGGTACAGCCAGATCCTGGAGCAGATCAACCTTAGTGAAGATCAGTCCAGCTCTTGAGTCTGTACTTCCCATCTCTGAGGTAAGAGCTTGGGGACAGGCAGTGCCAAGGAAGAGCTGGCTGAGGGGTTACATACTTTGTCCTCATGCCCCATAAGCTGTGTAGTGCTATCATGTTTGCATCACACCCCCAAACCCCAGGAGTTCTGAGTCTGTACTTCATTGCTCAACAGAATCATCCTCCTGGATTTGTCTTTCTCAGTTGCTGTTGGTGCAAGCTGTGTCAGTGAACAAAGGCAAATCTGTGCACCCCAAGACTCCCCAGTTTGCAGCATAGGCAATGTCTTTGTGCTGCTGGCCTGATACAAAAGATCCCAGGGACAAAAGGGATGGGTAGTTGAAATACTGTGATTGGACTCCAGGAGCTGCCAGACACTGGTGCTCCAGTTATTTCTTTTTTCTCTCTGATTGAAAATGCAACAGTCATTTTTTAGGGAGGAGTTTGGAAATTTCAGGTTTCCAAATATCTAACTTTGGCACACCACCTTCAAACAGCTCAGACACTTCAATCTTCCCCTAGCCTGAAAAGCAAACCCATTGTCTATGCTGGTGGATTTTCATCCCTGAGGCCCCTTGGGGAGATATCTCTGTGATCCATCAGAGATGGGGCTTGTGGCCAAGGTCCTTGTAGTGAAATGGAGAGTGTAGAAAAATGATAGCAACAACAGAGGGCATTAACAGGACTTTACCCTTATTTAGGAAGACACCCTGACAGGAATGAGGACATCCTGACCATGTGTGTTATCCCCACAGAGTCTGTTGTCCAAGCTCAGTGAGACTTCTCCTGCGCCAAGTCCCACCGAGGAGCATTCATGAGCAACGAGGAGCTTGGCCGTCTGCCTGCTGGGTGCTGCCTGTACCATCCGACTCGTCCCACAGCCGATCCTGCCGGCAAGCTTCCTGCTTTGTTTCACTCCTGTCCTAAGGGGATTTCTGCAGGGCAGAAATGAGTGGTTTGTGTCGTTGCTTTGTAGAAGGCGTCTGTAACTTTGAAGCGGTGCTTTATTTCTGTGTGTGCCTCCAAACTGTTCTCTTTGGTAATGCAAATGAAATGCAAAGCCTTGTGCAGATGTGTCCTGTGTTTCCTACCAGCTGTCACTCCTGTAGAACCACTGTCTCTATCTTGGCCACCAAGGCCAGACTTCAGTGCAGGGATATGAGCTGAGTTTCTTTGCAGGGCTTTCAAAAGAATCTTCCCCCAGCTCTGTCTCTCACACCTTGTAAAACCTTGGTGTAATCCTGCCACCATTCTGTGCTTGGTGCTACCCAACCTGCTACCCAACATCCTTCCTTCCCTCTCACAACATCCCCTTCTCTCCCAGATTCCCAGCTTCTCAGCACCCCAACCCCATCAGAAACTGCACATCCCATCCCTTGTCCTACATTCATCCAGCCCTTCATATCCAGCACCATGTCCTCTCCTGTGAACAACCTGCTGGAATCCTCACAAGCACCAGTTCTGCTCCTCCCTACTTGGCCATGACACACTCCAGAGTGGGGAACAGAAGAGGAGGTGGGGCTGCTCAGCTGAGGTAGGAAGGCAGGACCTTCCTCACTTCTGATCCCTCTGAGCTGTGGGGAGACCAGGGGCAAAGCCCTCACTGGGTGGGTGGGCAGGAGCTGCAAACTCTTCACAGGCAGGTTGGAGCCTTCAGAACAGGTTGGGTCCCATCTCCAACTGACTTATTCCCTGCCAGACACACCACGCTTAGGAAGTCCTGCTGAGCTGGGCACTAGAAGGAGGTGTCCCCTTGCCTGCTCAGGACATTTTAAAAAAACCTCAGCTGTTGAAATCGTGCTCCTTTGGTTGAACAAACACTGGTTCTCCATCAACTTTCCACTTTTGATTATAAAACTGGAGATCTCAGAGCATCTGTGGTGAGAGGAGGATTGTCACCATGCCCAGTACTGCAGGTTCTGGTTGTGTTGTGTTACTACTGGTGCTCTCTGAATCTGCTGTATCACAAAAGTGAAATAACATCCTTCCAACTGAAATCAGAGACTTATCAGCTCCAAACACCTCCATCTAAAACGAACAGATGTTCTGCAGATGGTATCCTTCCATTCACCTCCAGACAGCTCCATGCCTTGCTCATGTATTCATGTTTACCCCTTTAGTGAGGTCCTGATTGCTCAGCCAGCAATTGAAGATCCACAGCACTGCAAAAGGAAGACAAGAGCAGGAACTTCCTGTCTTGCTTTTGAAACTCTAATTGCACAGAAAATAAAAGAGAAAAATTGTTGTGCTGTTTAACAGTGGAATGTATTGGGCAACTCAGATCTCAGATACAAGCCTTCAGCTATGCATCCTGAGAAGGTGGGTGGAGCTGATAAATAGGTGGAAGGCACCAGTTAGGAATGCTGACAATGTTTGCACAGCACAAGGTGTTTGATTTAGGAGTGGTACTTGAATTGCTGAGTCCCTTAAACAGAGGTTGCCAATTCAATATATTAAGGAAATAAATCTTCTATAAATACTTTTATGGATTGTACTATTTTCCAAACTGACGTGCAGTCACAGAATCATGGAGTGGTTTAGGTTGGAAAGCACCTTAAAGATCTCCTAGTTCCAACCCCCCCTGCCATGGGCAGGGATGCCACCTACTGGATCAGTTTCATCAGGACCCCATCCAACCTAACCGAACATTTCCAGGGGTGGGGCAGCCACAATTCCTCTGGGCAACCTGTGCCAGTGCCTCATCAGTCTCTGAGTAAATGTATGTATCAGCACAGAGATGTTCCAGCTCACTGTTATACACATATTTATACAATTTTCAAAAAAGCACATATTTATTCCTCACAAAGTCACTGTCAAGTTATTCTTTTTCAGTAAACCCAAATTACTGACCACCAATATGATTATTCTTATGATTCATATTGTGGTTGTTCATCCAAGATCCAGGAATAGGCTAATTCTTTCAGGAAAAATCAGGGAAAGGATGGTCCATGCCTGAAGGAGCTTACAGGCTTGGAAATATCCCTTTTCCATCAAACAAAAACTGTGGGCAGAGGAACCAGACCAGTATGTTTATCACACTGAAAGACCAGCCATGGTTGGTATAGCAGCAGAAGAAAGTTGTGGATGTGAGCTGGCAGCTATTCCTTTTACTGAAGTGGTAAGGATTTCTGTTGTGGCATTGAAGGTTTGGCCTCAAATGCCATTAACCACTCTTGATTCTGATTTGGGGAAATCTCTCAGATGAGCAAGGTAAACACATCTACTGCCCTTCATCCTGCCTTAGTGGAAAGCTTGTGTGAGCAGAGATGTGACGGTCCACCCATCTTTCAGTTCTGCAGCTGCAGAAGGAAAAGTTACTACCTCCAGCATCGAAGACATGGTGGATGTGAACTCAGCTATACCCAGGATATTATGTGAAACACCTATATAAGCCAGCCCAAAGAATGGGATTTGCAGCACTCAGAGGTCCAGAACATGCAGCTCTTCCAGGTCTCCTTCCCTTACTGTTGTCCAGTAAGCATTAATCTTTTAAAATTTATTACAAGTCACAAAACTTGGGGTCCCAAGCAGACCTCGCTGGTGCATCCAGCACTGTCATTTCTGCTGGTCTGGCAAAGGGAAAATTCAAGCATTTCTATTCGAAGCAGTAGAGATAACTCAGACAGAGGTTATCATTGAGGATCCCTGAGGATGCTTCAGAGAACCAAAAGCAAAACATAAGGTGGGTTCAATGACAGATTTACCCAAATGCACAAAGCATTCAAAAGAGTCTCGGCCCAGCTTTGATAGAGCCTTTCATGAGGACAAGCTTCAAGGGAAGTGAAATCTAACTGTTTTTCTAACTGTTTTTCCCTCTGTGCCTCATGCTCCTGCTCTGATCAATGCTGTCTTCTGAGAGGATACAGATCCAGCAAAATCCCTTCAGTAAAAGAATCAACAAAGTTGTTCAAAAGCAACAAAGCTTGTGTCCATGAGCACAATGCAGATTTTGTGCAAATTATTTCCTTACATACATACCATGCTGTCAATTTTCATCATTAATATATTCCCCAGGAAGATTTCTAGGAAGTGCTGTATTTGTCTGAGATTTTTCCTTTTGTTGCTGGTACAGGGAAGCAGCTTGAAACAAAAGAGAGTGAGGCAAGGTTGGTAGAGGGGATAACACTTTTTACTAGACCAACAGAAACTGGAAAAAGAAAAGGGAAAAAAACCCCAGTCAAGCTGAAGCAGAATCTGACAGACATGGGAATGTCTTGTGTGCCCTAAAACGTGGATAGTTTTACCCATCTGTATCAGCTGATCTAATAAAAGGTATTGTCTCTCATTACAAACATTAAGTTATATCTCTGAGTAACCACGCCCATGGCAAATTTGCCACCTTAATAAAACAAAGACACAGAAGTGATGAGTGGACTGAAGACAAATTTGAAAGCAACAGTGCACTTAGAATCACCTAGAATGAAATAAAGGAGACCCTTAAGGGCTGTGGTCTAGTTCTGGATAGGTTATTTAGGCTAGCTCTGATGTAATACTCTGCATTTAATGGATTAGCACAGACAGAGAATCATCATAGAATTACAGACTGGTTTGGATTGGGAAGGAACCTCAAAGATTATCTAGTTCCAATCCCCCCTCCATCATGAGCAGGGACACCTTCCACTAGAAGGAGGTTGTTCAAAGCTCTATCCAACCACGCCTTGAACATTTCCAGGAATGGGGCATCCAGCATCCACAGATTTCTCAACTTGTGCCAGTGTCCCATCACTCTAACTGTAAAGAATTTCTTCTTTATATCCAGCCTAAATCTTCTTTATATCCAGCCTAAATCTCTCCTCTGTTATCTTCAAGCTGTTCCCCCTTGTCCTGTCACTATGTGCTCAGGAAAAAAAATCACTCTCCTTTTTTTATAAGCTCCCTTTTAAGTACTTTCAGGTTCACCTTCACTGCATCCTTGTGAGTGTTTTGATTTTGTGGTAGTCTTACAACCACTAAACCTGTGGTGCTGTCCACATTCTATATTTGGTGGATACAGGATATCAGAAAACAACGTCATGTAAAGATAGTAATCAAATATTTATGGTCAATTGAAAAGAAGAGTTTATGTTCATGCAGAGATTCAGGTTTGGTTTTATTCACCTTGCACAAGTTACTCAGTGCCTAGAAATTGTATGGATGAGGAAGAAAATGCCACCACTTGAGACAGGTTGTAGACCCCCTGTAGGTCTGTCATCAGTGTGAGTGACAAATGGGATCAATGAAATTGTTTGGGATAAACTGTGCTTTAAAGCAGCAGCACATGGAGGCCAAAAAGCTGTGAAAATGTTTATTGGCTCTGATACAACCCGTTGTCAAGGCAGAAGTGGACACACAGGCACGCCTCACGGGCCTCATCAGGGGCGCCCAGGGCCTCCCTTGGAAGGGATTATCCATCCCTTAGTCACCACTCAGAGCAGTGCAGAGGTGTGTGCTGGCAGCCAGCCCCAGTCCACCCTGCACCTTGCTGCTTGCCAGAAAACTAACGAGCAAATACTTCCGCTTCCAGGCTGTCCCCTCCCCTCTCCCTACAGCTGCAGCTGGAACCAGGGCTCTGCCTGGGACAAACTGGAGCCTCCGTGGCAGCAGCTGGGCTGGGAGCAGGGCAAAAGCTGACCCAACAAAGGGAGACCAAGTGAGAGAGGATTGGAGCACAGCTGGGAGCTGTCCTGCGTGTGAGGTAGGACACCTACACTGAGCAGCAGGTTTTTCCAAACAGCTGAGTCCTCAGCTCCTGAGGAAGATGAGTATTTCATCGGAGCACAAGCCCCTTGGGAAGCAGGTCACCGGCAGCCTGCACATGGTGAGTAAGGTATGTCCTCAAGGGCACAATTCCTTCATGTGGGATCAAAGCACCTGCTGGGCTACATTTGAGTGGGTTTTTTTTTCCCCATATGCTAATCTGAAGACATCAGGCCTTGCCAAATATACCCCTAAGAAGAAGATGATTCTGCTTAAAAAGGTGTGTCTGACTCTGGCCTGTTTGCACCTGTTGTGTTACAGGAGGGCCAGATCTCTCACAGGCATGCAAGATCTGACAACAGCAAACAACCAGAGTGGTTCTTCTACTTTGGCAAAAAATGGAATTCAATTAATACAAACTTTAATTGGTCAGATCCCTAAATAAAAGCCTGTTTTTGGGGAGGGTTTTAGCAAGTCTTATGAGTCTCTAATGATGCCTAAGCTGCCCTGTGTTGCTGACACAGGATCATCAGGTGGGAGCAGAAGTTTTTCTAGCTATAAGGAAAATTAATGGCAGACTCAAACAAGCAGCATGTTACTAGGCAGAAATCAGTGATGAGATTATTTCTTTTTACTCTCCTCTGCCCTCTGTCTATTGCTAGCCAGTTTGTCTTCTTGGCTAAAGCTGAACAGTATCTTCTTCAGACGTCTCTCTTAGGAATACCCAACCTTCCTACATTGTACTTTTCACATGTAAGTTGCAAAATGCCTCCCTATGGAAGTAACTGTTTTACAGATTAGTAAACTGGGGCACAAATAGGTGAAATGACTTTTCTGAGTGTCACCTTGCTGGCTAATTACAGAACTGTGAATCAGCTGGTGCCAGTACTTCCAGTCTGCTGGGAACCACTTTGATGCCAGGCTAAAACCATTAATGAAGATGCAAGAACATGAAGTTAGTTGGGCTACTGTGTTAAGGAATAACATGTTATCCATTTGTATTAGTGACAAACAGCATGAAACATCTGATCTGCCATCTGAAAAAGGAACAAAGGTCTAAAAAGCCTGAGACTCTCCTGTCAAATGATCCCTGGTGGGGAGTGCCGTTGGTACCTCTTGGACTAATGCCAAATCTCCTAGGGAGAGATTTGACTACAGAAAGAGCTTTGGGCTGTGTTTTTCAGTGGGTGGAAATCACAAGATAGTCTCAGACAGATTAGTGCTTGTCTTCTGCACCCAAATGAAAATGATTGCTCTTGAGATGAAACTCCCCACACTAATGCAAAGCAATATTCCAGAAGGGTCTTTAGCCTGAATCTTCTGTCGCTTTGCTGGTTTGCTTAGGGTGTGAGAAAATTTTTGCTAAATCTGATAGTTTGCTCCTGTTTAAAAGGAAGGTCTCCCTGCACCAGGCTGTCTGTTCCTAGTCCCATCCTTTTGTCAGCTCTGTGCCTGTTAAATCCTCTGTCAGCAAATCCAGCCTGCTAAGATGAAAGAGAAGCAGAGCTGGCATGAGGTGAGAAAGAGAGCACATAGGTAGGTACAAGAACAGGACAGGGAGAGGGCCTGGGAGCCCCTCCTTCTCTTGGTGTGCACTGTGAGATCAGCTCATGTCATCCATCAATGGGTTTGTACCCATGTGATCCAGCTAAGCACTTAAGTACACATTTCACCTGAGGCATGTGACCAGCAGCACTGAGGCAACTCTTTTTGTGATCAGATCCAAGAAAGTGCCGGTGAACTCCTGGAAAATAGGGTTGTTTATTGACTCACGCCTTCCCAATGGCAGGTGTGGCCCAGACCTGGCTTGTGACTAGAGTTACAGTAGTGCTGGCAGGAGGGAGAAGAATTGTCTTCATTCTTTCTTCCCTTTTCTTTTCACCTGCTGAGTACTACGTAAAATGACCAAGTGCAAATGCAAGCTAGTAAATGCTAGTAAAATTTTTCAGAATTGCACCAAAGGACATATAGGCTGGATATTGGGAAGAAGTTTTTCATGGAAAGATTAATAAAGTACTGGAATGCTTTTCTTGGGGAGGTGGTGGAGTCACCATTCCTGGATGTATTGAAAAAAAAAAGACTGGATGGCTTTTTAGGTGTTTTGCTAAACAGCTTCTGTCCTACACCACTGACATGATCGATTTTTGTGTCTTATTTCAGTGATTGGAGCTGAACCCCCAGATGAGTGGAAGACAATTCCAGCTATTTGTAACATTTAAAGAGCTTTAGTTTCTCTTCTGAAGAGAAAAGAACAGCTCATATGATAAAAATGAAGTGGCACAGCTTTGGGCTCTATCTTTGTCCCTCTGCACATGGGGTGGGTGAGAGCTCACAAACTGCTCTTTTTGCTCACAAACTGTCCCCTCACAGGGACAGTGCTTGTGAGTGACTTAGGAGAACAGTGTTGGACCCTGTAGTCACTCAGCTTCTGTGGGCAGGGTACGTCTTTTTCCTCTTTCCCATGGGGAAAATTACACATTCCTACATCTCAAAGATGAGGTGAGGACTTAGCCATTTAGAAATGTCCAAGTCTCTGCTGCTCTTGTTGCAAGAGCTGTATAAGCATCCTGCATCTGCTTTTTGCAATAAATCAGGTGGAGGTTCCCATCTGATGCCCACAAAACTGGGAGCTCATGCTGCTCTTCACACCATCATTCCGTCCTTCAACCACAATCAAATCATCTGTCTTTTCCTTGACACTTCCATGTTGATGAGCTCAGACTGATAATGCACATAGCCATGTGTGCATGTGATAATGCACATAGCCATTTTGTCACCTTTTTTTGTTTGTTTGTTGGGTTTTTTTTCCAGTTGTCACCAATTGTGGAGTTAAATGTTGGTGGGGAGATGTACACGACAACACTGAGCACCTTGAAGAAACACCCTGGCTCCAAGCTGGCAGAGATGTTCACCGGCCAGCCCAAACTCAGGACTGACTCTGAAGGGAGGTTCTTCATCGACAGGCCAGGCACCTACTTCAAATACATCTTGGAGTACCTGCGCAGTAATCAAGTGCCCACCCAGTGCATCCAGGACGTCTATAAGGAGGCATTGTTCTACGACATAGAGCCTTTGATCAAGCAGCTTGAGGACTCCCCACAGATCTTTGGGGAGCTCGTGGCGAGGAAGCAGTTTCTGGCTCGTGTGCCCAACTACAGTGAGAACATTGAGCTGATGATCCGCATCGCCAGGGCGGAAGCGGTTGCATCCCGACAGTCCAGTGTCATCGTATGCGTGGTCAGAACTGAGGAGGACGCAGCCAGGTGTCAGGATGCCTTGAACAGTTTGGACACAGATAAAAAATCTGTGGTGAAGTTTGGGCCCTGGAAGGCTGTGCCAAGTATTTCTGATCTGCTGGACTGCATTCAAATGGATGTTGAAGCCAAAGGGTATAAAATATCCTTCCAGCCCCATGTTGCTGAAAAAGGTTTCCGCTTCAAGTCACATGACTTCTTCTACAAGTTCCTGTTCACCTGGTGGTAGCAAAGTGCCACCATTGATTGGGAACACTAGAAAGCAATCACTGGAACAAATTAATCTGGACTACCAGAGGGACAGGAAGAAATGCATAGGCACACAACAGGATCTCCTTTGGCTATTTGTCATATCAAAGAGCACTTAAGAGCCACTTTACTTGGGCTTTAGGGGATAACTTTTTAGGAGATTTAAAAGGCTTCAGAAAAAAGAGGAATTTTACTCTTCAGTGTTGGTTACTATTCATTCAGTTCGAAGAGATGGATCTGTGAATTGAGCCAACCTCACTCAACCTAAGGGAAATGAATAATTACAAATATGTCTCATGGACATGTAGGGTTGCTCTCTCAGTGCAAATGGGAACAGGCCACATATGTGTAAATCCTGACTGAAACAGTGACACTACCACGTACCTGAATTAAATTTGGTTTCTTAATGGGAAGGCAAAAGTGATTCTTCTCCCTCCTTTCTACACTAGAATCTGGGTTAAAAGGAAGGGTACAGTGTCCTATGATGTCTTCTTATTCCTCCTGTAGACAGCCTACTCTCTAGTCAATGTATTTATTACCATTATTTATTATTTGTTCTGAGGGAAAGACAGAGAACCTCAGCTACAGTCCAGGATCAACAAAAGCAAAAATACCATCACTGATTTGAGGGGTTTATAATCTAAGAACACACACTTCTCTTTCAAACCACACAATCTTAAACCCTTTCTTATCACACTCATTATTATGATGATGATATTTCTAACTACATAAGCTCCTGGAAGAATTGGGAAAACCTGCCATGATTTGGTGGGAAGGAAGTGGTACTGAAGCAACAGCCTGCAAATTCTTTTTTACAGAACACAAGTTGCACTCTACAATGTGTTTTATAAAGTCTTAGAATTTGAAAATTTATTTTTATACTGGAGATGACTTGGATTTAAACACTCTGGGAGTCATAATGGCTGATTTGATAAAGATCATATTTCTTTTACTTCTCAGAAGATGGATTTCTTCCAGTCAAGGACAATAACCATAGAATCGTAGAATGGTCCCTCGGATTTCAAATAAATAACTTCTAATGGCTTTTTTGAATGATGCAGAAGTGCTTTATTTACTGACATGTCCCCTCAAGATCCCCAAATTCTAAAGACCTGAAGTTTTTTCTTTAGGGTAACAGATTTGAATCACTCCTAATTAGGCTGTGTTTCAGATTATTCTGTGCTTATTCTAGCATGGACCTCCCACCAGCGACAGTCGTGAGTCACTCCAGTGACTTCAGGGCAGTTCTGCTGTAGGTGTGAGGGGACTCTGAGATCTCTCACATTCCTAATTTTGGTAAGAATGGACACAGTCAGTGTCTGAGAGGACAAAAAAGGTTTAGGAAATAGACTCTTTTTATCATAACCAAGTGGTTGGTGGTGCTCAGCCTGGAAGAAGAGAGACTAAGGAGGCATCCCAATAGACAAACAGCTGTTTTAAAGGGATCTCTTATACTTTGTGCATACTAAAGGTGGGGAAACTGGCTTAAGTTGCAACAACGGAAATGGAAATTAGATATTAGGAGAAAACAATCTCAGTATAGAATAGTTAAAGCCTCATACCAACCAACCTCCTAAGTCTACAGGACTGCTGCTATGAGAAACTTTAATTGGCACACACTTGAATCCTGTGTTCAATTTGGGGCCTCTCACTCCAAGAAGGATATTGAGGCCCTGGAGTGTCCTGGAGAAGGGCAATGGAGCTGAGGAAGAGTCTGGAGCACAAGTGTGATGAGGGGGGACTGAGGGAGCTGGGGGTGTTTAGCCTGGAGAAAAGGAGGCTCAGGAGGAACCTTATCTCTCTCTACAACTGCCTAAAGACGATTTTAGCTGGGTGAGGGGCAGGACAAGAGAAATGTCCTCAAGTTGCAGCAGGAAAATAATCAGGAAAAGTTCATTTACTGAAGGGGTGGTCAAGACATTGGAACAGGCTGCCCAAGGAACTGTTTGAGTCACCATCCCTGGAAGTGCTCAAAAATGTGTGGATGTGGCACGTGGGGACAGAGTTTAGTGGTGGGCTTGGCAGTGCCGGGTTAATGGTTGAACTCAATGATCTTAGAAATTTTTTCTGACTTTAGTGATTCTACGATTCTGATGAAAATAAATTTTCTAATTATTTCTAATTATTTTTTAAATTAATCATAAGCAGTATATTATTTATTACTGTATTAGTCTTAAGTCACTTTTAGCCAACACATCGCTATGTTTCTTTACACAAACTGTTATTGTTAGAGTTTGACTGGGAAAATCACTGAAACTTTAAGTTTTGCTAAACTAACCCTGGTATGCTTTGATGAACAAGACCTGCTAGAGAGACACAAAAAAAATGCAGTGGACACAAAATGAAAGTGTACACAAAAAATGCAGAATTTATAGACTAAAAGGGCATTTTTCAGAAACCAGATAACAAGTGACTAACAAAGACAATTCAGCATGTGCTACAAAACTCCCTACCTGGGGAAAAGATAACAAAAAGACTGAGAAATGGGGACTGATTAACATGAGAAGCAAGAATAAATAACCAATAGAGGACAGAATATTAATGAAGAGAATTATGTTATTTAGAATCAATGTCTTTGTTTGCTAAAAAAAAACCAGAAATAGGTGGGAAAGTCGGCTCAAAATCGAATACTAGTGAAACCGGGGTGTGTTTTGGGGGCAAACACCGCGGGGCAGGTGCCCTGGGGCGGGGTGAGCAGGCGGGTCTGGCCATGGGGCGGGCCGAGCCGCGGCCGCCATGTTGGGCCCGCGTCCCCATGGCAACGGGAGGCCGCCGTACCATCGAGTGCGGCCTCCGGGCGGAAAGAGCGGCCGCGCCTCTGGCCCCTCCCTGCCGCAGCTCTATGGTTCCTCTTCCGGGTTGCGGTGCGGCGTCATGGCGGCGCACCTCAAGAAGCGGGTGTATGAGGAGTTCACTAAGGTGGTCCAGGTAACACGTACCCCCCGAGCTAGGATGGACGGCTCCGAGGTCTGCCGTGCTGGCTGTGGGGAAACACGCCGGCCCAGCCCGTCGCCGAGACTGGGAGTGCCGCCGGACGTCGGGGTTGGGGCGGCCTCTGAGGGGTTGTGGAGGAGCGGGACGGGTCGGCCCCGAGTTTAAGAAGGCTGGAGCTGCCGGAGGGGAGAGGTCTGAGGAAAGGTGTTCCCCTCAGGGTGGGGAAGGAGAGAGGTTGTGGAGTGTCCCTCACTAGAGGTACTGAAGGACGCAGTCCTGTGCAGTGTGCTCTGAGATGACCCTGCGTGAGAGTAAGGTTGGACGAGATGACCCACTGTGGTCCCTTCTAACCTGCCCCGTTGTGTTGATTCTTTGGCCTGAGTAGGGCCGGGACTGCTGCGGGGGACTGGGAAAGGATCTACAGCGAGTTTCTGGGCTGCTCCAGGCCGGTGGGAGTGGGCAAAGTCATGTTTGCCCTGGATTAGTTGTTGGTGTTAGAAACAGCAGGATTTGACCCAGCCTTGGGTGGGGAGAGGCCGTGTTTCGTGGGGATAGGGACTACCTGGGCAGGACAGCAACAGCCACAGCGGTCTGAGGATGTGTTTCTTCCTGAGACAGATGAAGGAGAGGCTAGTGATTACCATGACATAGGAGCTTTCTTAGGCCTCCCCATGTTCCATCTGGGAAGGAGTGGGTCTGGAAGTGCTGTGTTTCTGAGCCGTGTCCCTCTGCCCACAGCAGCAGCATGAGGACCTGTCCACTAAGAAGCTGCGGCTGACCAAGCCCAGCAAGTCAGCAGCGCTCCACGTGGACCTGTGCAAAGCCACCTCGCCTGCAGATGCCTTGCAGTACCTGCTCCAGTTTGCCAGGAAGCCCGTGGAAGTGGAAAGCGTGGAAGGGGTTGTCAGGATCCTGCTGGAGCATTATTACAAGGTGGTGAAGCTGGGGGCTGAACATGCTTTCTCCTTCTGCTCCTGTTTGCTTGGTGTGGGATGTTGGACAGGGGCTCACAGGCATCTGTGTTGCTGACTGTGTTGCCAACAGCCTGGGCTGAGAGGAAACAGCTGTAGACCTTGATCCAGGTGATTTCTGATTGTGTCCCTGTGCTGATGGTTTCAGGAGCCTGTGACAAGGCTGTGGCAGTGTTATGTCTGCACGTGGCCTGTGTGCAAGTTAACTTAAGGGACAACAGACATGTCAAGTTTTCCAGGGAACCTGGCTGTCCAGAGCTGTTTCAGCTTTAACTATCTCTTTCCTGACTGATGTGTCCTTACCTTGTTCTTAATTCTCTCCAGCAGTGGAGAAACCTTTTAGCTATTGCCTATGTGGTAAAAGCCAGCACTTTTAAAATCAAAGAATCATGGAATGGTTTGGGTTGGAAGGGATATTAAAGATCACCCACTTCTGACCCTTCTGCTAGGGCAGGGACACCTTTGGCTAGACCATGTTGCCTAAAGTTCCATCCAGCCTGACCTTGAACACTTCCAGGGATGAGGCAGCTTCCCTGGGCAACCTTCTCTAGGCCAGTACCTCGCCACCCTCTCAGTAAAGAATTTCTTCCTAATGTCATATCTATGAAAAAAACTGTCAGGTGTTGTGGTTTGAACGACAGGTGTCTGCTAAGGAAGGCAGGAGCCTCCTTTGGAATGGAGAATGTAAACCCCCTTCCTCTGAATTATTATAACTTTGAATTTAAGGGGCTCTCAGGCTAAGATATGGGAATAGGAATAACAGTTCTTTATTAGGGGAACTAAAGTCAAAACAAAACATGCAGTATTACAAGGAAAAACAAACTCACTGATAGAGTCAGGATCCAACCTGACACCCTGTGGGTCAGGGTGTTGGTGGCAGTCCCATTCAATGGTGGTTGCAGTCCCAGTGGCAGATGTGGCTCTGCTGAAGTGATGCTCCTGTAGAAAAGTGGAGTTTTTTCACTGAAGGTCCAGTGGTGATAGATGGGACTGGTCTTCCTCTGAGAATCCAGTGGAAAAGGCTGCTTGGTGTTCAAACTCCCAGATTTTAACCATGTAGGAATATTTGGCTCCTCCCCCTGGCTGGAGCATTTCCCAGTGGGATGATGGAATTCTATCAGTGAGACTCAATGGCCCATGAGCAGAAGATCTTTCCCTGGAGGGAGGCTGGGTTGTAGAAGAGATAAGAAAACTGCCCCAGCAGGTTTATTGACAGTGGCCATTGACAGACAATTACACCACCACCCCACATACCCCAGTTTGATCAGATGGTGATAGAATACACAGTTTTGGTTACATTTTGCACTGCAACCCATGACACAGGGATCAGTCTCTTCTCCAGTTAGCAAGCAGTAGAACAAGCAAATGGCCTCAAGCTGCTCCAAGGAGATTGGACATTTGGAAAATCTTCCACACTGAAAAGATTATCAAACACAGGAACAGGCTGCCCAGGGCAATGGTTGAGTCACCATCCCTGAAAGTATTTCAAAGGCCTGTGGATGTGGCATTTGGGGACATTGCTTAGTGGTAGACTTGTTGGGTTAAGGGTTGGACTTGATCTTAGAGGTCTTTTCCAACGTAAATGATTCCCTGAGTCTGTGAAATACAGAGCTCCTGGTCAAATAACACAGGTTATTTGTGCTTGAAGTTTGTTTTGTAGCCTGTATTAGAAGAGAGATTCATGAACCTGCAGACGAGATCACACTGGCAAGAGCACAGCCTGTTACAGAATCCAGCTTTTAAAAATACTGTAAAAATCCTTCAAAACTACTGTAGCTGACATCATTTTACATACAGACAAAATTTTCAAGAGAACTTGTTTCTTAGTACTCCATGACACTTGCACTTTTCCTGATCATCCAGAAACCTGAACCTAAAAGCTGTACCTGCAGTGGAAGCTATGTGGTGATTTATTTGTTTGTAGTGTCAGTGTTTTTTTAAGATGGTCCTGTAGCCTCCTGCTCCTTCATCCCTATGTATTTTTTAGGGCAGTCCCTATACAGTCTTAATGGCAGTATCCATTGTTCAAACATAATTTCAACTCTAAAGTAAAAAAAGCTTCTCAGTTCAGTTGAGAAGGGGACTACTCCCTTGGGTGTCACATTTGTCACTTGGAGGCTGTGTATGGCACTGAAATCTTTCTTAAACACTTGAAAGATATAATAGCTGTAACTGTAAAGTTTCTCTGTGCTCAGTGTTGCACAGATGCTTGGTAAGATCCTGGTATGACATCCAGATGACTTTTTGCCTGCTACTCTGCATTGGATATCCTTGGCAATACAATGAAAGAGGGAGCGTCCAGTTATGACCAGAAGTCTTGTGTGCAAGAGTCTGTAGAGCCTCAAAATAAACCTTTAAAATACATGAACTTTTGAAATTAATTTTAAAGGAATATTAATTGGTGAGGCTTTTTTATGTAATTATCACTTGTGACAGCATTTGCTTTTTCTTTAATGAATAGATGTATGTAGGTGATATACTCTGTTCTCTTTCTTTCTTTAACCTTGCTGTGTTGGGCATTTTTTTGGGTGTTGTTTTCTTCCAGGAGAATGATGCCTCTGTAAGACTGAAGATTGCATCCTTGCTGGGGTTGTTGTCAAAGACTGCAGGATTTTCCCCAGACTGCATTATGGATGATGCCATTAACACCCTTCAGAATGAGAGTAAGTCTCAATTTTGGTGTGGTGGAATCAGGCTCTCAAAGCATTTGGGACAGTGGCAAGGCCTTACATCTCAGGTGTATGATTGGGAATTGCTGTTAGAGTATTTATTTTCTGGTTTTATGAATGATGACAGGTAACGTTCTGAGGAGGAGAAGAATGTTCCCCTGACCTGTCTGCTCTATATCTTTGTTCTAAAGGAGTGCAAAATTTGCTTTTGCATCTCCATCTGAGAGCTGTTGCTTCTGAAGTTCTCTGTTCTGCAGGGCAATTTTGTGTAAAATGGAAATGTGTTTGAAGTGGAGTTTTTTTGTATCACTCTAGAGGTGAGCTCGTCAAGCTGTATCAACAGGAGTGTAGCTAGCAGGCCAAAGGAGGTTATTATACTTTTACTCAGGTTGTACCCTTTTACTCAGCACTGGTTAGACCACATCTGGAATATCCAGTTTTGGGTTCCCCAGTGCCAGATTAGTGCTGGTAAGGCTGGGTGAGTTCAGCAGAACCACTGAGGTGGTAGAGGATTGGAGTATGTGGTGTACAAGGCATAGCAGAAGGTGCTGGGCTAGTTCAGGCATTGAAAGGAGAAGGTTTCAGGATGACCTTCCAGTGTGGGTCAGCCTGTGATCCTGTAAGAGTTCAGCAAAGTAGTGCATAGCCTTTCACTCTTCTGTTTTGCAGAGTCTCATCAAGTCCTTGCTCAGCTGCTGGACACCCTGTTAGTGATTGGTACAAAGCTCCCAGAGAATCCATCTGTCAGGATGAGGCTGGTGGAAGTAGCCTGCAAGGTAAGGAGGCCTCCCTAGACCAGGGAACTTTTGTCACTGCCACAAGAGGAAAGGAAAGGTGGTCAGTATTTAAGTTTTTTTCATTTTTCTCAACAGTTACAATACTAACATTAATAACTGCTAGGAAACATAACATGATGTTTCAAAGGGCTGAAACAATGATAAGAATCCAGTTACATCTGCTCGTCTCTTGTTCCATAGCATCTGACAGATTCTTCTCATGGTGTAAGGAATAAGTGTCTTCAGCTAATTGGCTGTCTTGGCCCAGTGGAAAAAGGTATTGCAAAAGAGACTGAAAGCCAGGCGGCCAAAGATGTCCAGAAGATAATAGGAGATCATTTTAATGATCAGGACCCTCGAGTTAGGACTGCAGCTATAAAAGCCATGGTAAGTATAGCTGGTACTGTGGAAGAAATGGTTTGGGGTTGTTAAAGGAAGCTGAGAGAGGGCTGCAAAGTAATCCAAAGAGGTTTGGTTTAGAGATTATTTTAATTATCTTAGTAAAAGTCTATTTAATGTATCAAAATTACCTGAAAAAATAAGCTAGGTCTTGAAATATTAGAGCAGCATGAGATCTCAAAGGGGCATTTGAGTGATTCATGACTTCTGTTTCAGGTATAGCTGAAGAAGCTTTTCAACTTGTTCACTCTTTTCAGTACGTGTAGGCTCTTTCTTTTAGTGACAAATATATTTCTTGATTTAGCATTGGTTACTGGAACCACAGTAAACCACTAGTGCTCCAAATTGCAGTAGGTATCTGCTTATGATAGGAGACCTGCGTGATAAAGAATCCAGAAAGAATTTTGGTTTTGTTTTAAAGCAAACATTTATGTTTTGCCTTATGATTACATTCATTAGTATTCTCTAACTATTCATGGTACAGTATGTATAAGGTTTTTTTTGTGTAGGGACCCTTCAGAAGCTTTTAGCTTTGCAAAAATGCAAGCAAAGACCATGCATTTCAAAATATTGCTTAATGTGAGTTGCCTGTGAATGTATGGGGATACAGAAATTTCTCTATTACCCTTAAAGTTTATAACAATGTTCCATCTAATGTAATGATCAACAAGGATCTTTGAATTAATGTTTTTAAACTCCAAAGAAAGAAGGAAGATGCATTTGAGGAGATCAGATTGCACTTGAATCTCTCTGAAATCACCCTCTTCTGGACATTGTAGTTACTCATGCTTCTAAAAAGAAACAGTGTAGAACACTTTGCTGTCCCTGTGGTTCAGTAACAGAAAGATTGATGTGGCATGAAAACTCATTGGCAGTGCTACTTTTGGATCCTTGTTTCAGGAATGGTAGTAAAGTAAATTAATTATCTGTTTTAATTGTGGTTGAATATGGCTACACTAAAAAAATATTTGAAGATTGTGAGGATGAACAGGCAGTGTATTTGTATAAATTGTTTTTCACTAATCAAAGTATGAATGACTATGAAGCTAAAAATTATACTGAAGTCAAGAATATTATTTAAAATACTTATGGTCAAGATAGTGCAATTTTTTAATTATAGCAGCAATCAAGAAGTGCAAGCAGCTCAAACAAAAAAACAGTGGTGAAGTTAGTCTCTGTCCCTTAAACCTGTACTTAACGGTTTCCTGCATTGTTTATTTTTTTCCGTGTAGCTACAGCTTCATGAAAGAGGATTAAAGTTACAGCAAGCTATCTATAGTCAGGTAAAACCTTGTATTTGTTTTGAACTTGTTTTCATATCTTTTTGAATTCTCTGGCAGTGTGTTTTGTGAGGAGGAGGGCACTGAGCAGAGGAGGAGTGTATTACACATAGGTTGCCAATATTCCATGTTATCGTATGACAGTGGAAATAAAAGGGTATTTTGCATCCATTGTGCTTAAATGCACTAAAGCATACGTCAATTTGTTATATATGGTTTGTTGGGGAGGTGATCATGGGAAGGGCAAGGCTGGATGAAGTCATTCCTGTCACCTGGCAGTCATAGTCAGGAAGTCTTAAATCCTTGTTCATTGGACAGTACCCATGAAGCCTGTATTTGTTATATCAGTAAAGCTGTGCAGCTGCAGCCTGTATCAAATCAGTTCTATTGCAGACTCAATATTTCATCCTTCTTGCATAGGACAGGCAATTCTGGAATTTATAAAATGTGCCTGATTGCCTTGATTAGATCTAATTTTTTTTAGATTTTAGATTTAGGTGATTTTATCTATTAGCCTGATAAAACTTGGAAAAACTAGGGAGTAGCAGGGAAGATGAATGGATTCATCTTGATTTTTAATCTGTCCTAACTGTGGTAGGGATGCTGATTACATTGTGGGAGATGAATGACAGCTCAGGTGGAGATGTTTCAGACATATTGGACTATGACTGTTCTTTCAGGCCTGCAAGCTGTTGGCAGATGACTATGAACAAGTGCGCAGTGCTGCAGTTCAGCTAATTTGGGTCCTCAGTCAACTTTACCCTGAAAGGTACGTCCTGCATGCACTGTTCTCAAAATATGGGCCAAGTAATCATCCTAATCCTGAGGGTTTTGTGCTAGTAGGTCTGTGGAGCTGTTAGGAAACTGATGTGTACAAATGCCTGATGCCTGATGAGAATGCCCTGATTCAGTGAAGTTTTGGTTCCTGGTATTTGTTGAACATTCAGGAATTCAGCATAGTTGTTTCTTATTGATGCCATCCAGTGTGGAATGCAATCAACAAACTGATTTCTCTATGTCAGCATCGTCCCAATTCCTTCTTCTAATGAAGAAATTCGCTTGGTCGATGATGCCTTTGGAAAAATTTGCCATATGGTTAGTGATGGTTCCTGGGTTGTAAGAGTACAAGCTGCAAAGTTATTGGTAAGTTGCACTCTTTTCTTCTGTTGCTGAGGATAGTTTCTCTTAAGTTAACTTGACTTTTCATATATATTTTTAAAAAAAAAGATTGCGAGGATGTTTAAAACTGTATAGGTAAATTTCTCCCAAAATCCTGAGGTGAAAGAAATGAGGGAGGTTGAGGAAACCCAACAGTTTCTCAGCTCAACTGTGCAGTGATCCTTTCCTTGAGAATAGATGGTTGAGCGTTAAAGTAAGAAACAAATCCTTGACGTAATTCCCCGCCCCTCTCGGGTTTTTGTGTGTTTTGGTGATTCCCGAGATGCAGAAAGTATCTTTTCCCCAGCCCTGAGATTGAAGAAGAGATCAAGAGACATCTCTTCTGCTTTCCAAGGTTGTTTATTCTTTCTTATCTATTACATTCTTTCCCTGACTTGCTCAGGTCTGTGCAGCAGGTCAGTTCAAGGCAAAAATTACCGCCCCCAAGGTGGCGGATATTTTTATACTAAAAATTATGTATTTACAAGAATTTTCCAATGCCTATCATCTGTGTTAGAAAGTCAGTCTCTACTCTAAGCCAACCAAAAGTGCCACCATCACAGCAGAAGATGGAGCAGATGAAGAAGAAGGAAGAAGCCCAAAAACCATGAGGTTCCTCCATCTTGTCTTCTCTGCTTACCATTCTAAAAAACCCAGAAATCTACTTTTCACCCTGTGACCAATTAACTGTCAGTCAACTTAAACTCTTGTGGTCTGTAAGTCTTCACACAGAGATGGTAATTTCTCCCAGGGGCTAAAATCAAAGGCACAGGAGTTTTTGACTCCTTGCCAAGGTCTCTCAGCCCCCTGTCCGTGTCTGAAATCATCCAGGACAGTCAGAGGAGTGTTCAGGACTCCGACATGTCCCTACTTTTCTACCACAGGACATCTGAACCAACCGAACTCAGGAAAAGCCATATAAACTTCAGTGGGAAAATAAGATGTTTTGACTCTTAAGTTCACTTTTTTAGACTCTGATGTACAGTAGTGTCAGGCATTGCATAAAGCTGTTAGAATGAGTGGATAAGATTGGATGCCATGTTGGGATAAATCAGGAAATTATATGGTGCAGTTTAGGATAATGCTATTTCTTCCTTTTGATGTTGATTTTTCTTTAGGGTTCTATGCAACAAGTTAGCTCCCATTTCTTGGAGCAGACTCTCGACAAGAAGCTCATGTCAGATCTGAGGGTATGTAAATGTTTGGGTTTGTTTTCCTGTCTGTAGGTACTGAAATCACACAAGAGGTATGATAATATTGAGTGTGCTTTTTCACCTTGTCCTTGCCTGAGGGTGGCTGAGAGTTAATTGATGATGACAGGTTTTGTTTTAGATTAAAGTCAATGAAGCAATTGCTAGTTTTAGATTCCATTAACCAAGCATGTAAGATACAGCTCTAGGCTATTCAGGTTTTGCAACAGCAGAGAGGTAAATGTCTGTGGTGTTCTGATAGTTTTTTGGCTAAAAGCTTTGTTTGTTGTGTATGGAAAGGTTGCATCCTAGTTGTAGGAGCAAGCTCCTGGAAACATCCTGCAAAATCTGATCCAAAACCATTGACATTTCAAGAGACATGAGTAGGTAAAGGCTACTCAGCCCTGTGAGCAAAATTCTTCAGTAAGATTCCTTCCTTAAGGAACATGCTCAAGGTTACATTAAATTCTTTTCTGTCTATGAAAGAATGGTGAAGAGGTGCTGGTTTTTGTGTGCTTATTTAGAGTGTGTGGGAAAAGGAGACAGACTAGCAAGCACACTGAATGAATATCCCATTTTCTACATTGCTGAACTCTGGTAGTATTGATAGCATTAAAATATTAATTGCAGTTTAACAAGTTGAACAACAAAGTGATAGCATTTTTGCAGATCACTTATTGACTTCTTAACTAGATGGGCCTTTGTTCTGACCAAGTTTGGCTGTTTTTGCAATGGGTGTCTAAGAAAATGTTAATTAAAATGTATTTGTTATTATCCTTTCCCTACATCAAAAGTACAAAGTTATTGGCAGTTAGAAATAGCTATAGAAAAGTAGTTACTATTTGCTTTCTTAGAACTTCTTTGTGTGTCAATGTCTAGGCCTCCAGTTACACCTCTTTTCAGATTCAGTTTAATATTTTGTTCAGTCATCTTTATCTTTTGAAGTTTACGTGGTTGTAACTGAAATGTTTTTTTGGACAGAGGAAGCGCACTGCACACGAACGAGCCAAAGAGCTCTACAGCTCTGGGGAGTTTTCAAGTGGCAGAAAGTGGGGAGATGATGCTCCCAAAGAGGAAATTGATACTGGTGCTGTGAATTTGATTGAATCAGGAGCTTGTGGGGCTTTTGTTCATGGCCTGGAAGATGAGATGTATGGTAAGTGTTAACTTGTCATGGAATAGCTAAAGGGGGGAGATGTGTGTTGGCTGACAAGCATCATTGTGATCTCTGATACAGCATTTGTTTCAAAACTACTATAGTGTTGCACAAAATTTTGGCTAGAAATGTTCAATTGAGTAGCCAAAAGCAAATGGCTTCCTATAAATGGTAAAATTTTAGTAACATGTATGGTACTAAGTGGTTTGCTTCTGTGTTGTGACCGGGATAGCTGTTAATATTGTTAATGGCAAAGACAGGCAGGAAGGGCCTTTGTATGGGTTCCACAGAGATGTTTATTCCAGCCATACACACAGACTGTCCAGGGTCAAAGGCAAGGCTCATGGGAAGGGTTCAGGTTCAAGTACTTGGGTGCTGGGAGCTGGGAGAGCATCAGGGACCAATTATCAGGGGGCGTGGGGCTACAAAGGTGGGATTGGGGTATGTGAGCCAATGGGGAAATCGGGAGGGAGTGACTGAGGGACACAGGGACAGAGAGGGGAATAACAGGGCTGACTGAGGGAGCAGAGCAGGGTACATTGGCATAACAGAACAGGGGATCCTATGAGAAAAGCTTCTTATGTCTCCTTAACATAGGGAAAGCCTCTCAGGGTCCACTGATCTCCACACTTCTGGTCTGCAGAAACCCACTGGGATTTTTTTTTTGTTGTTGTTGACTTAAATTTAACAGTTGCATATGGCCATAAATTGGCAGAGTTAGTTGCTGTTGTTCAGAATTGGTGTTTTGACAGCAGAAAGGAAATTCATAGAATCTTTTAGCTTGGAAGATACCTCTAAGACCATCGAGTCCAAACGTTAACCCAACTCGACCAAGTCCATTACTAAACCGTGTGTGTCCCTAAGTGCCACATCCAGATGATTTCTGAACACTTCCAAGGATGGTGATTCCACTGCTTCACTGTGTAGTCTGTTTCAATGATTGACAGCCCAGATGTTTTCCCTAATATCCCATCTAAACCTCCCCTGGTACAGTGTGAAGCCAGCATTTGCATAAATCGTGAAAATTCCAAGATCTGAATGTTATTTTTGAATTTGCCTTTAATGTTACTGGAACGATGAGGCTAAGTTAAAACATAGAAAACCACCATAACAAAAATATTGTAGATTGTGTTGTAAAACTGGGTTTATTGCTTCATGAGTCGTGCAAATAAAAGCATGGTTTCCTAGTAGCTAAACACTCCCTGAAGCTTGAAAGTGCACCTTTTTTTTCCTGACTAGCAATAAAAAATGTTTCCACTGGTTCAGCCCCTTGGCCCAATGAAATATGTTCTGCAGTTTCTTGTGCCACAGGTCTTGTGTCAGTGTGATGCTGTTGAGGAATGTGGATAAAATGAACAAATGTGAAATATACACAGATCTCTCTCTCCACTGCAGCATTTTTAAATACTGCTGAGCTCTCCCTGACTGGCAACACAGCTTCATGTCTTGAATTCCATGTTGTGACTTAAATGTGAATTAGTGTGTCAGCTTATGAGAGCAGTATTACTCTCATAAGCAAAATATTTCTTTTCTCTTAATACTTGGGTGATAATGACCATGAAGACTCAGACTGTGACAAAAGCTTCATTACTGAGCAAGCAGGGGTCTTTATGTCTGTGCATTTTTGTACTTGATCAGATTCCTGAGGAGTCATATGTCTTCTTTAAGAACAATAGGCTTTAAAGCTCCACACAAGTTCAAGTAAATGTTTTCAAGATGAGCTAATTGGAGTGAAAACTATAAGTATGTTTAAAACAACAATGCTTGGAAGACATGAGATTAATTACCATTTTTATGATCCTAGCACATAAATGTTAGGGAAGCTAATGAGGATGATTATAGGGAAGAGAATCTCATCTCTGCCTAACCTTGTTATATTTGGGAATTCTTCAAATTCCTGCAGTGTTTTACAGTATAAGTACACTTAGGTTGCTTTCTGATGCTTTTTTTTACTTTAATTCAAATAATTTTAATGTTTAGATGACACCTTTTTCTTTTGTTTTGAGGAATCTAAAATCAGAAAGCAGATTAACTGTTAGCTGTTAAACTGCCAAAACGTTGATTCTCTGGGGATTTTCAGCAATTCATAAATAAACTTGCTACTTAGCAAGTTAAAAATGCAATGAAAGCTCCAAGCAATTAAAATGTCTGGAAGAATAAAATAACCACATTTTAATTAACTAAATTAGTTTGCTTAAGATACCAGTGTTAATGCTATGCTTGCAAAGCACGCTATGAAATACGCAGTATTTATTGATGGATTTGAGACCTGGTTTTCACCTCCAGGTCCTTTTTGCAGATGCTTATGGCAGCAGCAGGGGCTGTATCAGAACTGAGACTTGATTTGAAGATTTGCCTGTCCTGTTGCCCTCAGTGTTTCCTTAGCCCAGCCCTTGAATAGTACAGGACCATGCTGTTGGGTGAATGTCCTTTTTAACCAAACAGTTTTAATTAATTTGCAGTTAATTCCCTGCTCCTTTTTAACAGAGGTTCGAATTGCTGCAGTTGAAGCCCTGTGTATGTTGGCTCAGTCCTCGCCTTCTTTTGCGGAGAAATGCCTGGATTTTTTGGTTGACATGTTTAATGATGAAATTGAGGAGGTCAGATTGCAGTCAATACACACAATGAGAAAAATTTCCAACAATATCACGCTGCGGGAGGACCAGCTGGATACTGTGTTAGCTGTCTTGGAGGTAAGAAATTCTTGAGGAGGGCAAAAATTGCCTTCCAGCTTGCTTTGGAATGCTTAATTATGTACTGCTAATCACTCCCTTCTTCTGGGAAGGTGAGCAAACCTATCCTTTTTTGATAATTTTGACCTTTTTGGGATTTTCACTCTTTGAACACCGCCAATGGTTCCTAAAATCTGGTAGCCTGTAAGCACCAGGACAGCAGAATACTTCTGAAGCAGACAAATTTTAGATAAAAACTCTTCCTTTGATTACTGTGCTGTTGCCTCCATGTGTTTCCTTGTGTCTTGTGTTGTGGTCCAGCACTCTATGCACTTCATGTTGCATGCAGCTTCATTTTCTTTCTGCTTCCGTGGCTCAGCTGCTTTGGCTACACCTTTGCCCACCAAGCAGAGCTGGCCATGGGCTTGAGATCTTTTTTCTGTTTAGAGTGCTTGTCAGTGTGCTCTGCCATATAATTTTGAGTTTTCCCAACCAGCATCCTCTCAGTCTGTGTTCAGCCAGGATTTAGGGAGCAGTATGAGTCAGCTGCTCTTCCTGGCTGATGAGGTTGATCTAGGAAGAGATTTTGGATGTTTGTATGGTACTGTGTCGAACTGCTTCCTCTCAGACCTGATTTTTTTGTTGAGCTGTAGCCCCCGAGGCATTTTTTTCTTAATCTGCTGCTTGTGGTAGGCAAGTTCCTGCTTCTTTTAGGAAATGCTGTGGGAGGTGCTGCAAATCCACTGTTTCAGTCTCTTCACCTTTTACCTTGAATGAGGGCAGCTACTCAGTTGTGCCCCAGGAAGTAGCAAACTAATTAAACCTATTTTATCAGTCTGTAACAAATGCTGTGGAATATGATCTGACTTTGCAAATGCAGCAATGAGCTTTAGGTGCCTCACATTTTTGTCATTATTTATATTTGCTTAAGCTGGGGACCTGTGCATTGAGGTATGCAAATATCCTTGTTAGGCTGGGCTCTTCTGTGCTGACTTATCATGTATGATAAACCCTACGTGTATTGTGGTTTACGTTATCATAATTATTACCAGGCATTGGGATACCTAAAGTGTAGAATTATTAACATTTTAATGGGTTTATCTGATTCTGAAAGATGCTTGGTGCTTTTCTGTAAAATCCATCTTCCAGTACAAAAATATAGAATGCAAAAAAATACCATTAACTTTGGTGTCTAAATTGTTTCTAGCAGGGTAAATATGGAACACAGGGGTGTTGAGGGTAACTTCTGTTTTCAACCCACTGCTTTTGCTTTATCAGAATAATTGTACCAGGTATTGCTTGCTTCTCTGACCAAACTTTGGAATTTGCTTTCCGTATTGTCCTTGATCTCAGTTTCTGTTGAGTTGTGCTCATCTCTGTCCATTCATGGTCTTCTGCCGTGTTTGACTGTGTACCACATTTCTGGTAGGTTTTATTAGTGGTCTGGAGTATTTTATGTCTGTAATGTTCATTATGTCTTTTATGCTCATTCCAGTCCTTAGTTTGTCTTCTCTGTGGTCATAGTCTGTCTTTGACCAACAAAACCCCTCTTATCATTTGAGTGTGTTTGCTGTCATTTAAGAACCTTTACAAGAGGATTGCTCTTTCAAGAATTTTCTGTAAGACAGTGATGAATAAGCTATTGATACTTAGCAAATTGTAATTTAGGAAAGGTAAAATCCACCACTGAAAAGCATCCAGTTCTTGTATCCTATCAAATTTTCACCATGTGTCCAGCAGCGCCAGGCTAATGCTGATAGCAAGGAATGTGGTGATACATGGATATGGAATGTCAGGGTGTTTTTTTTGGCAGGAGGAATGTAATTAATTCAGCTAAATATTCTACTCTGTCCTGCCATTGACATGTCCTCAGTGCTTACTCAGACCCTCTGGAGGCTGGTGACCGGGCTGAAAGCCTGTGGAATTGAGCTCCCTGGGTTGAAAACAATAAAAAGCTGCTGTGGAAATACTAAAATAATCTTTGGTGATTGTTTTACTGAGTTGCCCAACACCTTCCTTTTCTGTTACTGCAAAGATACCACATTACCCAAACCAAGTAGTGATTTTTGCTCTGCTTGACCAGGTCAGCAGTGAAGCAATTCCCATTCCTTCCAGTAAAGGAAGAACATAGGGGACCAGGAGTCCCTGCAGCACTTGTCTGGTCTGTTACTTCATCTGTACTTAGCTCTGGTAACTAGAAACAGGCACTGCTGTTCCCAGACCTCTTTTATTTACTCAGCCAAGGAACAGAGGCTGCCACCTTTAAAGTAAATGTATGTGCAGGCACGTTTCTCTCAGCACTCAGCAGTGTCTGGGTTGGGTTTTTATTTTAGGATTCTTCAAGAGACATTCGGGAAGCACTTCATGAACTCTTGTGTTGCACCAATGTTTCAACTAAAGAAGGCATCCATCTTGCACTGGTAGAACTGCTGAAAAACCTGACCAAATATCCCACAGACAGAGAATCCATATGGAAGTGAGTGTGTTCAGTGTCCTTGTGTGTCTACTTACTTTCCTCTTTTTAGTAAGTGAGGTGCTAGGAAATACTGAGCTTGCTAAGGAGGTAACAGGTATTGCAGGTGTACAATCCTGTTGCTCTGTAAATATGTACTTATTCATGACTGGTGTGGAAACTCTGTGTTGTTCCTGCTTGTCAATAGGTGTGCTGGCAATCCAAAACTGCTGACCACTCTTGGAAATGTCCCCCTATTCCAGGCACTCACAGAATGCATTCACAGAAAAGATTCATTCAGTTTTCAGTTTAAAACCTCATCTCTTCTACACAAGTGTTTTTGCTCACTTGACGTTGTGTTCAGTAGTGATATTTACCAGCAGTTGACTATATCAGATGTGATAAGAGGATTGGCCATGTGGCATTGTGCTGTCAGAGGAGTTTTTCTGTTTAAGTAAAAAGAAGGAAACTTTGCGCCAGATTTTTTGGTTATTTAATGGAAGCAGTAAAGGGAATGGTGCTCCACCCACATGGTTTGAGGTGGAATTCTTAGATATTACTGGAAACACTTATGTTAGCCTTTGATTTCCAATGTACTTTTACATTGGTTTTGGAGTTTGAGGGTTTTGGAGTTTTACCTTCTATCTTCCTTATTTCTGAAGAAAAAGAAACGGGCTCATTCGTTAGTCTTTAGTATAAAAGCTTCCTGGATTGTATAACTCCAAGTGTTAACTATTTTGTGGACAGTTTAAATTAAAAAAAAAAAAAAATTATTGCTTGTCCTCTCAGTTTTCTCACATCCTATAAAATACTAATGCAAATGGTCAGTTGTGAAAAAACAGTGAGCTTGGACAGCAGGATTTTCTTGCTGACTGTCTGAAAGTGTTGCTGCAACATAAAGTAGTAATGCTTTAGAAAGTTGTATTTTAAAATGTGCCTGTTTGCTAACATATATTTCAATCTGTGCATTTTCAGATGCTTGAAGTTCCTGGGAAGCAGGCATCCCACTTTAGTGCTTCCATTAGTCCCAGAGCTGCTGAGCACACATCCGTTCTTTGACACTCCAGAACCAGACATGGATGACCCAGCTTGTATCTTTATTCACGAAGCCAGTTGATAATTTTGACTGTAGTAGATTTTATTCATGATTTCCTGACTCTCAAATGTCTTTAAGCATTTCTCACTGTAACAGACAAACATTCCTGTGCCTATTTCTGAATCCCTTTTCACTTAGTTTGTTACTCAGCAAGTGATGGAAAAACTGTTAGCTGGAACCATCTTCATAAATATCAGTGGACTGTAATTTGCCTTCTTTTTATGCTGTGATGAATAATTAAGCAATTTGTCAAGGTTTAGGCTTTACAGATGAGCCCTTTGATGTCAAAACATTTGTCTAGTTTGCATTAATTTTGAAGATGTTCTAGCTTTTAAATAAGAAGAGTGTTTTTTCATGTCTGTTTTCTTTTAAGGTAAAACTTTTGCTATGCTCACTGCTGTGCAGTTTATAAAACAGCATCATCTCTAAGTTACAGCAGTGCCTGAATCCCCGTAATGCTTTGAGTTTTCCATCTTTCTGAAATAATTCAGTATCAGAAATCCTTTTATTAATGTTAGGTCTTCCAGTGCTTTAGAATACAAATGATTATTGATACACCATTCTCCTCAACATCAGGAGATGCCTTGGAAATGCATTTTTCCATTGTTACTCCCTTTGCTTCCCTTCTGTGCGATGGCAGAACATATTGTTATTTCTGATGCATGCTGAGACACATTGGACTGGAACTTTCCTCTAGAAGCTGCTCCTTATTTTTCTCACCAGTCACAGGCCATCGACCAGAAATTCTATATAGATTAAATGAATGCCTTGTGAGAATTGAAACGGGTTGGAATCAAGTGGAGAGAACTGAATGTGTAATTACATGGTGTAGTAATAATTTGAGTAAAGTTGTTCTGTGAGTTGAGAATTAAAGGAGAATTGCAGGGGGAAGAATGCTGTTGTTTAACTCAGTGCATCTTCCTGCTAAGAACCAGAGAATATTATGTTAGAGAAAGTTTTGGAGGTAACTTGCCACCAAATTTTAGAGGCATATTATGTGAAGACAGAAGCTGAGGTAAACCTGAAAAGTATGTTTCTGGTGTAAATGGATATTTAAAAACATGGTTTTGTTTGCTTCAAAGCACTTAGGAAATTTGAATCAGAGCTTATGCTTGGGATCAGCCCTGTTGCAGGTGTCAGCCTTTGGGCTAACTTCGAAAGCCTTTGACTGCTCTCTTATTTCTGCAGGCTGCTCCCTTAATTCTGCAGACTGTGAAAATGTGTTTTGTATTGCAGAATTATCTTTCCATGTGTGATGCTTTGGGTTGCTTAAAGTCTGTGTAGAGTGATGTTTTTCAGGCCATCTTAGGTAACGCAGCAATTTTCAAAGACTTGGCAGTAAATGTATAATTTTGGCTGTTGTTAGGGCACCAAAAAACTTGAGCAACATGGTCTAGTGGGAGGTGTCCCTGCCCATGTCAGGGTGGGGTTGGAACTAGTGGTCTTTAAGGTCCCTTCCAACCAAACCACTCTGTAATTCTGTGGTGCAAACTGGTGAGCACAGCGTAAGCTGTGAGGAAGAGTGAGATTCCACCTAATGTGCATGTTCTGTATTTGGGATCCCTGGCTCCTTTCCTTTGTGTTGCCTCTGAGCCATCCCATGTTGGCAGTGACATCCTTTCTCCAGTATGGCTCACCCTGTAATGTTTGACTTTGTGCTTGGTTTTCATCTGCTCAGACAGCTGTTTCTTTGGGTTTTGCTCAGTATTTTCTAGCTATAAAGATCTTCCTAGACAAATCCTGACCAAAGGAAGGGTTGTTGACTTGTTGTTTTAACTTCCCATCCCCAAGGAGCTCTTCCTGTTGTTGTTTATTTTTCTTTGACAATCCATTTGCAATAGACATTGCTGTTCTGGTTCTGATTTTTAATGCTGCTAAAAGTTGTCCAACAATGCCTGCCCTGTTCTCTGACCATACATTCAGACATTATGCATATCTTCGGGACAGTCTCTCTCACCTGGTCCCTCCATTAAGAGTAAGTTGAACTTTTTTTTGTTTGGACTTTGACACCTTTTAGAAATATTACCGGTCTCTTTCTTGTCTGTCTGCATGTAACACTTCTAAACAGATTCTAAAAGGTTTTTCTCCTGTGCACCAGGGGAATTAATATTAAAATGTGCATTAAGGCAGGAGAGACAAATGTTAAATTGTTACAATATGGAATTTGTAATATTTTGGGGAGAATAGTAACATTATTTCTCAAGTGAGAATTGTACTTGTTTTGCTGGTTATGTAAGGATACTGGCAGGGCAGTATTCCTGGGAGTTTTCTGTAGCTCTGACTGTGTATGTGGAAAAGGCCTTTGTAGATCTTCCAACATTTCACTTGTGTCCTACCTGAACAGTTTATTCATGGGTAATATGTGTTCCATTCCGCTTTGCAATGTATTCCTGCATGGAAGTATGGGTGGGATTGAAGTTGGCTGTAAGTCTTAGCTGATAAAATGAGTGGTGGTTTGTGTGGTCTCAGACTTCTTTGACTTCAGTGTCAGAGTTAATAGATAAGGAAGATGTTTCCCTCAGAGGGATGTTGAAGTTATCCTGAGGATCTCTAGTGCAAGTGGATTGTAAAGTGGGGAGGATTAACTAACAAAGATGCATATTTGAAAGCCTTGGTATAAATTTTGTATTTGAGAAATGAATTGGAGCTTTCAGTTGCTTGTTGTTACGTAGATGTCAACATTTTGCAGTGTTATTCCTTGTGTTAGACTTTTCTTATGTATTTTTTGTGTGTATTCCCTCTCGCTTAGTTGCCAGGTAGAAAGCTGGTGTCCTCCGCTGTCTCTCCCAGTATTACCCCACATGAAGATCCTTCCCAGCAGTTCCTGCATCAGAGCCTGGAGAGGGTTTACAACTTCCAGCACCTCGACCCCCGGGGCGTACAGGAGCTGCTGGAATTTACCATCCGGTAAGGCCTCAAGCTGCCCTCTTTATGGAAAGATGTGTTAAGATGCTCAGTTACTCTAAAGCAGGTACTTCACTTCTGAATATGAGTGTTGTAATTTGCTGTCCAGTGCTTAATTTGAGCCTTCCTTTAGGGACTGTTGTGATAAAAGAATGATCATGACCTGTTTAAAATCAAATTGATGGTCTCAGGTCTGGCATAGCCCCTCAGAATAACCAGTGTGCATTTTGTGCAGGGGGCATCTTTTCAGAGCATGGTAAGAGTTGGGTAAGGGTGTTCTTTTTGGAATATTCACTTATGCTAAAATACACTCTGTTTTTTATGGTTTATGGGTGACAGCCTTGTGTCTCATTCTCAGTTTTGTGTTCTTGTAATTTTGATCATGTTATTTGTGAAGGGCACAAGGTTTTCCTGTTTTGCTATTGTGGGGGGGAAAAGGTGTCCCATTTGCTCGTGCATTTTCTGGGTCCTGTGGCCTTTTATTCAACAGGAAAGGACCTACTTCTGCTGGTTTGGGTTCTCATTGCCAGTCCCACTTACAAAGGACTGGGGCATTGCTCATCAGTTTTCAAATCAGAGAGATTTTCCTGGAATGGAAAACATACTTGCATGCTGCTGTCTGCTGCTGTATAGATAAGGGTGTGGTGTTGCTTCTCAGTGTGGGTTTTATACTGCCTCTTCCATTTCATCTCTAGACTGCTTTACACAAACAAAACACTTGAAAAGGATCTTTTCAATGTGATTCCTCTGCTTGGGAAGAGCAAAAGAGCCTTATTTTAAGAGTTAGGAAATCAATCCAAAATTCTTTGTTTGGAATGTGGAATTTTTAAAAAAGCTTAATTCTTTTTATTCCTTCAAAATAGCTGCCTTCTGTTGTGTGTATGTTGCTGTGAATCACTGTCACACCCATCTGCAGCAGAGAGTAAACAGTGTGCTCCTCACTGAAAACCCAGCTGTGGGAGCTGAGGTTTGTCCTCAGCTGTGTTGCAACTGCTGTGTGCCAGCCTAAAATGCAGTCCTAAAGCTTATAATGCACTCAACACTTGAAACAGGTAATCTCTAGGCCAAGCATTCAGAACCTCTCAGGCATGAGGGTCTGGGAACCTCTCAGGCCATGACTGTTTTCATTTTTTTAGTTGATCTAAATTATTGGCTTGGCTTTTTTCCTGATGGGATTGCCTCCCAGGAAATCATACTAAACCAACTGCTCTTTTCCATCCTTAAGACAAAGGGAGGATTTGGACAAAGCAAAAAAAATTTTAAAGGTAATTTTGCAGAGGGCAAAATAACCCTCCACCAGCAATTTGGTTGCTGAGTGCAGAGGGATAGAAGCAGCTCACAGCAGTGGATTTTGTCATGGAACATAACTCCCTCCTCCTTATCACTGTCATCCATGGAAATAACAGACTTTGTGAAGTTTGTGTCTACTTGGGACTCGGAGTTTTGGCTGCAGAGTCTGGGATGGAGCATCAGTCTGCAGAGTGGTTAGAAATGTAAGACAGGCTGTTTAGCAAATCTGTCTGTGGTTTAGGTTCTCCATCTATACAAGAATAATTTTTTTTTTCTTACAGGGTGAAATCTGTTTAAGATTTGTAAGGAAATAGAATTAGTGGAATTGGGAACTGTGTAAGACTGGGAAATGGAATATCTGCCTAGTTGTTAGCTGAGAGATGACATCCTGTTCCCCATTAGTGTGTTGGGATGGATTGTAACATGGGAGTTAAGCACCCAGGAGCCTCCTCTTCACTCTGCTCTCTGGAAAAACATGAAATGGAATCTCTGTGTAAGGTTGAGGCTCAACTGTTGGTGCATTGTTGTTGAAGGAAAGGACAACCCCTCACTGTGAGAGACGTTGAGGTGCTGGAGTGTGTCCAGGGAAGGGCAGTGGAGCTGGGAGTGTTTATCCTGGGGAAAAGGAGGCACAGGGGAACTTACCTCTCTACAGCTGCCTGAAAAGAGGCTGCAGCCAGGTGGGCCTGGTCTCTTCTCCTGAGTGACAAGGAAGAGAATAGGAGGAAGCAGCCTCCAGTTTTTCCAGGGGAGGTTTAGATTGGATAATGTCTTCATGGATAGGATTTTCAAGCACTGGAAAGGGCTGCCCAAGGAAGTAGTGTATTCACCATTCCAGGAAAGATTTGAAAGATGTAGTTGTGGCACTTGTGGTGGTCTTGGCAGTGCTGGCTTAGTGGTTGGACTGGATGATCTTAGAGGTCTTTTTCAACATAAATGGTTCTATGATTCTCTGCTCAGGAAAGATTTTCTTCGACTGCATATTATTCAGATAATCTCATGGATTTTTGTTAATGTCTTAGGGCTCAGCAACTCTCTGGTTTGGCACAGCAGAAGTTTCAGAATTGCATCCTGAATGCAAAGATAAATCTAAAATAAATGAAAGAAAATGATCATCTGAAAAAAAGGTTTAATAATGCAGTAGGAAATGTGGAAGTAAAGTGACAATTTTAATAGAATTTGGATCAAAGCGAAGTGTAGAGAAGAAAAGACACATGTTGAAACCACATCATCCAAGCTATTTTCATTCTGTAAGAAAAACTAATTTTGTTTTTTTAATGCACACTTAAAGAAAACATGGCTAGCAGTAGAGAACTAAAGTATTTTGGCTTCCATTAGCTGACAATTTTTTTCTATCGTATTAAAAGCTGCTTATACTGCTGTATGATTTACAGGCTATATCAGGCGACACACACCATCCAGTTGGGCAAATATTAGTATATCAGATTCTAGCTTGGCATAAAAGGGCAGCTCTAATTCAGATACACTTGATTGCATGAGCCTAACACGTTCCAAACAACCTTTCTTAGCCAACATGAATAGTTTGATTTCCCAGCAGTGTAACACAAATGGGTCGTTAGCTCCTGTAGGAGGCTGGAGTGTTTTAAGTTAAATCTGGAGCTGCCACTCTGTGTGGTTCCCATGGGGCTGCAGAGTAATGTGGGTTGACAGACTTACTGCTTCCACTGCTGTGCTGGTGTCAGCTTCCCAGAAGAAGGGACATGCTGAGTCCCAAGGTGCAAACTGGTTTGTAGTGTGTGTGTGTTTTGCTGCTGTTCCTGGTGCTTGCTCTAATAAAAGCAGGCAGCAGGAATAGCTGGCTTTATTGTCACTGCCTTCTGATTGAGTTTGGATTAAACTGTTCTCTGTCTCAACATTATTTTCTCTCTTTTTTTTTTTCCACATGCTTCAGTGATCTTCAGAGGCTTGGAGAGCTGCAGTCAGAACTGGCAGGGATGGCAGATTTCACTGCAACTTACCTGCAGTGTCAGCTGCTCCTCATCAAGGTTTGACTTCATCTGGGTTTTTTTGAGCTGTTCTTCAAAAATGCCCCCAGTCCATCATAGTAGCATGCTTTCATGTTTTGGTGTTCACACTGAAAAGTGATGTATGATGAAAGAGCAGGTACTGTGGATTTCTGATAATGCTGCTTCCCTCCTGTGGCAAATAATTTATGCAGTAACTTTGCCAATGCAGACCACTGCTGCTGTACCTAGGGCTTATGTTTTTTCATAAGCATTTTGTCAGTGCAGAGTTTATCATCTGACAGAAATCACACTGAGGGCAGCTGTGTTAGGGGAGTAACTTTCACCTGCTGGTGGCTACTGGAATGCTTTTTGTTAAACCACTGCCATGAGTGCCATTTTTATAGACGGTGATTTGCAGATAGCTTTATTGGCACCAGTACCAGAGCAGCTCTTAAGACTTGACTGAGCTAAATATCAGTCATGCTTTCTTTTATAGTGCTGAAATGATCTATCTATTTAATATTAGCAGGTCAAGTGGCTACTTAGAGACCATTGCAGCAGCCCTTTGCAAAAGCCCCTTTTCAGTCAGCTTCTTGCTGTAAACAGGAACTAATTTTCTACTTCACAAAAAAATTTTCTACCTCAAGAAAATCTTGAGTTGGAAGGGACCCTCTAGTTCCTTGCCGTGGTCAGGGATTCCACTGGATCAGATTGCTCAGGGCTGTAAGCTGGCAGTAGTATTTAAGCTAGTCTCTTGGCATTCTTTGGTGTTTGAGTGTAATTTACACACATGCAAAGCAAGAACTAAAGCAAGCAGCAAACAGGTTTCCAGGAGGGACTCAGTGAAAGCTTGGTTATGAAAAACCAAGGAGGGATTTCAGTTGCTTTGCTTAATGCATAGCTGCCAGTTGGCATATCTCATGGCAGGCCTCAAATCCTCAAAATACATTTATCACCCAAAGGTATTTCAGATGAGCAGTGGTATAGTTCAGTACAATCCAGCTAAATCCAAAGTGAAATGTGCTGTGCAGGCAGAGGACTAGCATTTGGAGATAGCTTTGTTGCCCTTCTCCATGGTTTGACTGGAATAAACCAGATGGTTTTTGCATCTGGCAGAGGTGGGCTCTGTTTGGAAGAAGGGTAAAAGCTGATCAAGCCATTCTTGGCTTGAGCTGTAGAACAGTCAGTAGATCAGTGATGCAGAGGAGTCAGTAATGTGCATGGCATGAAAAGTAACTGGTAATATCAGGAATCCCAGAATATCTTGGGTTGGAAAGGATTTTGAGAATCACCTAATTCCAGACACACCCCTTCTTACAGGTAGGGACACCCTCCAGTCATACAATACAATTAGAAATTCTGATACTGCAGAGAACCTGAATGTCTGAGTAGCCCTTTTCAGTAGAGTTTTTTCCAGTTGCTTCTTTTCCCATCAGAAAAAATGCTGCTGGGGGAAAAATGATCTTCATTTCCCAGCCTCTCCAGGCTCAAAAGGTTCCATTCCTTTAAAGGCTCTACATACCCTGTGTTTTTAGGGGTAGTTGACTGGGATTCTTGGGCCAGCCTGGGTGAAGGATCCAATCTGTCTGTTCTTGAGCCTTGGCTACAGCCAGCCTTGTGCATAGCTGTGTCTAAGGACAGGCAGCTTCGAAAAGGAGGCAGTGATATAAATCATCCAGTCAAGATTTCTACACTTTTTTTAAACACTAAGGAAAAAGCAAACAGGGTATGGTAGGCAGTTGGGGGGGGGGGGGGGGGGGAGGTTGTTGGGTTTTTTTGGGAGGGGGGTGTTGGATTTTTGGAGTTGTTTGGTTGGGTTTTTTTAATACCAGTATCAGTGGCTGAATTAGACACAATATTCATAGTAACTCCAGGATCTTTGGTGGAGCAGAGGAAAGTTCAGAAATGTGGCTGTGGAAGCAAGTGTGTTTCTGGGGACAGTTCTTTCCACTTTTTGCCTGCTCACTGAGATTGCTCTGATCTTGGTCTCAGGGGGTTGATAACAAGTGGGCTGTTGGTTTTCTTTATAAGTACAAGGAGTTTGGCTTGACGAGTCTCTCATTCACAGCTTTGTTACTATTGGTCTCAACTTCCTTTATATTTTCTAGTTGTATAGATATCTCTTTCTTTATAGAACAATGTATATTTTGGAGGCCTTGGTTCTCTGTGTTGTATTTAAAAACACAGAAGAAAGCTTTGGCATGCTTTTACAACCAACTGTTTAGACTGAATTGGACATTTATCATCATTTCTTGTAGGCCTTGCAGGAGAAGCTGTGGAATGTGGCAGCTCCCCTGTACCTGAAACAGAATGCGTTGGCATCTGCTGCAGCAAAACAGGTGAGGTGGGAGCAGCTGAGCTTGCACAGAGGCCAGTCCTTGGGTTGGAGTCTTTCATTGGCCATGGAACAGTAATACACTTCTGACCTTCCACTGCCATAATCTGTCCAAGTACATCTTAGTCCCCCAAAGTGGAGTCATTTCTCGTCTCTTCAAAAGATGAGTGGTGAGGGAGGGAAGTTCATGAATGCTGTAAAAAGTCAAATATCACACTCATCTTCCAGAAGAGTAAGAAAGAAGATCCAGAAGACTGTGGGCTTCTTGTCTTTGCCTCTTTCCTGGGGAAGGTTATGCACCAAATACTTAAAAAAGCTGTTGCTAAACAAGATCAACAAAGCTACTTAGAACGGCCAAAATGAATTTCTCAAGAACAAATTATGGCTGACCACCATCACTGCTCTCTGTAGTGAGGGGACTGGTGCTGTGAACAAGGGGAGTGATGCCTTCTGGAGGCTGACCTGGAACAGAGACTAAACAGAGCAAAAGGATAAAGTAGGGATTTATTAAAAGGCCTCAATGGGTACACTTGGGCAGCACAAGAGCCCAGCTGGGCCACACCCAAGATGAACCCCAAAATGGTCACAAAATGGACAACCAATCACAAGGTCACACACTTTTATAAATTCTGGTCCATTAACATATTAGAATCAATTGTCCAACCAGAGCTTCAGGCTATGAAGCTCCATCCTCCTTGTTTTTTCTTCTCACTTCACCATTGTTTTCATCCTTGGGCCTGAAAGTTGTCCTTGGTATCAAACTAGAGAAGGAATTTTTTTGTCTATCTACTCTGTGAAGAGAGCTTAATATGAAACCTAAAACTACTCACCAAAACATCACAGAGTCTAAAAAATATTATAGCTTCAACCTAAGGCATCAGGAGGGCAGTGGAAATTGCAAAGCTGGGTATGGTTTCCCATTATTTCTTTTTTACCAGACTTGCAGGATTGTGGCTGAATAAATAGGTGGTAAGGGTCCTGCAGTTTGAGGTGCCAGTTGATATGCTTGAGGGCATGGCTGCTGGTCTGGACAGACTGAGGAACTGGGATGACAGGAACCTCATCATGTTCAGTGCATTGAATATGAGGCACTGCAGGAAGCCAACTGCTCATGGGATGGCTTGGTTTGAGAAATGATTCAGCTCTGGGGAGATGCCATCTGGAGGGCTGTACTGTGTGGTGGCCTCCCCAGTAGAAGGAAGATGCTGACAAACGGGGGAAAATTCAGAAGAGGGCAAATTCACCAATGTGGTCAGGGGCTGGAGCACATTACCAGCGAGGAAAGTGCTCGAGGAAAGTGAGGAAGCCGGAATTGTCCAGACAGGAGAAGAGCAGGCTTCAGGATGGATTTACTTCTGTCTAGCACTGTATCATTACAGGTTATAAATGAGGCAGATCCAGACTGCTCTGGACAAGAGGCAGTTGGCAAATGATGAGAAATTTTGATCAGCTATAGAGGGAAAATTTCTGTAAGGATGGTTAAATACTGCTGCCCAGAGAGGTGGGGAGAATCTCTGTCGTTGGAGGTGTTTGCAATTTGATGTACCCTGAGTTACTGGATCTGATGAGACCTGCTCTGGGCAGGGAACCAGGCTAGATAACCTCCAGAGGTCCCATCCAATTTGAGTTATTCAGATTCTGGGATGTATAAATGATCAGATCCTGCAAAAACTGAAGCCAAGCCCTAAGAAATTTGTAAAGAAACAAGCAAGCCATTCAGTAGTCTGGTGACAAATCTAGAGTAAATGCAAGTTCATGGATCTGTTGGGAAATTCTGCTGGTATTTTGAGTCTTCAGGTAATTAAGATGTAATAGACAGGTACTGCTGTGCATCAAAGCCTTCTCTGCTGTTGATGAGCAGAAACAAAAGCCATTCAGCTTTTGAAATCTTGTCTGATTGAAATGGTTGTCTTGGGTGCCCTCTTGAGTAGCGTGTGAACCCCCTGGAAAGTGTTTTCTGCTGTGATGATGAATATAGGTCACTTGCTATCAGTGCAAGGTGAGGGAATATTCCCTGTTAAATAACTTGAAAGTTCTTGCCATCTGCACAGTCATACTGAACTCAACTGCATTAATTTGAGCACTTCCTCTTGCTTCATGTGTTCCTCAGTATGAGATAAAAATACTGGAATCTGGTGATCATGGTTGTACCAGGGCTTAACAGTCTGATGGTTTTTTATCCCTGGGTTGTCTGTCTGGCAGATCCTGGAAGAAACCTACAAAATGGAGTTCATGTACAGCGGAGTGGAAAGTAGACAAGTGGTCATTATTCACCACATGAGACTGCAAGCAAAGGCCTTGCAGCTGATAGTGACTGCCCGCACCACCAGAGGGTAAGGTGACCTGCTCTAAGGATCTTCTTAGAATTAGCTCTAAGATTACTGTCCTCAAGCTTTGTTTAAAAAAACAGCAAGGATAAATTAGACAAATAACAGGGCAGCATGCCAAGTAACATTTGCTAGAGTAATTCAGAACAAAGAACCTTCTTTTGCTTTTGATATAGCTGTATAGGGACACGTTAGAATTAGATGACAAAACTGTTGGGAAGATGAGTTTTGAGGGTTGACTTCTCTCATTTATGAACATATAAATAGGTCAAAAACATTGTAGAGTTGATGTTTGGGACTGGTTTAAAAGAGGAAAAGTCATGTATCAAAAGGATGCACCAAACATGTTTGCTTCATTAAGTATTCATTGCTGGGCTTTTAGCATCAGGAGAGTATTGTCCTCCTGACTGATCTGCAGCTGCTCTGTGTGACTGAGACAGAAACTGCTCCTGTGCAGGCTTAGGTACACGAGAGGCTCTGAGTGGTTTGTTTTGGCTGCTGAAGTTGAAGTGACACATGGTTGTAGAATGAGAACTCCAGCTGCTGGAATTAGAGGAAATTAGTTGCTGTCCTAGTTTACTTCTGTTTCAGGTTTGTTGCCATCAATTTACTGTGTTACCATGGAGGTCCATAATATATTTGCCTTTTAGCCTCTTGTTTTATAGGTGGAAAATGAGTGCTTTCTAACAGTAGCTTTGGGAACATAGTTAGTGCCTTATGCCAATGGGGTTTTTTTAGTGATAGTGGGATATGTGAGGAACACTTTTTTGGTTCAAAAACTGTAAGATCTTCTTGTTTTTAGCAGATTTTAATAGGATTCCAAACCACCTAAATGTGTATAGCCATACAGCCATTTTTCTTTCTTTAAAAATAAACCAAAGAGTATTATTTTCATTACAGAGTGGAACCTCTTTTTGGGATGTGTGAAAAATTCCTCCAAGAAGTGGATTCCTTTCAGAGGTGACAAACTCCATTGCTTCTTCACTTTGTTAGAAAGTCCCATCACCATTGTCATCAGGGGACATTCACTTTGTTTTTCATCTTTTCACATCTCCCTTCCCTGCTGTCCTACTTTGGGAACTGTCATGGGATAATAATAAAGCAAGAAGAGCCTTTGTAGTTGAAGTCCTTAACATCAGGATGTTATGCTGGCACTTCAGAAACATGTGCTCTGAATTAATTTTTTATAGAATAGCTGATTTTTTTTCTTGTATTCATAAGGATTTATCTACTTTGAATGGAGGCTGTTTTGATAAATACTTTATTTTTACTTTTTATTCTGTCTCCTGGAGTCTTGAGAGCGTTTTGACCTTTCAAAGATTAATAAAAAATCAGATTACCCTTGATACTCAATATGTAGGAAGTCAGACAAGAATTCTGCAGTATCTTTCCTGGCCCTGTCTACTGCTTTTGCCACCTCTTAGTAATCACCTTTACTTTCAGGGAGAATAGATGTACTAAGTGTCCATTTGCATGATCAGATTGATTCTTGTGAAAGATGTCCCTGCCCATAGGTGAACTTTAAGTTCCTTTCCAACCCAAACCATTCTATGGTTCTGATTCTGTGAAATAGTGATGAGTTCTGTTGATCCTGGGACTCAGTGTGGGAAAAAGATACACAAGAAATGAAGAGTTCTATCCTCCAGCTCCAGCTAGGCATTAGGGTAGGGCAGATTTGATCCCATTTTCTTATCAGTTAACCAGCCACAACTGCCAAGCTTATAACAAATGTGAATTGAGTCAGAAATAGAAATCAAATTCTGCTCTGCCAACTAAGGATATCTGTATCTCTGGACTAGCTATCCAATTCCCTGCTGAGTCATAAAATCATAGAATCACAGATTGATAGAAAGGGACCTAAAAGACCATCTTGTTCCAACTGCCCTGCCACGGGCAGGGACACCTTCCCTCCAGCTCCATCCAGCCTGGCCTTGAACATTTCCAGGGCTGGGGCATCCACAGCTCTGGGCAGCCTGTGGCTGTGCCTCACCACCCTCACAGTGAAGAATCTCCTCCTAACATTGAATTTAAACCTTTCTTCTACTTTAAAATGACTCCCATTTGTCCTATCATGATCTGCCTGTGTAAAAAGTTACTTTCCCTCTTCGTTATAAAACCCTCTAAGTACTGAAAATTTACAGTGAGGTCTCCCTGGAGCCTTCTCCACCCTGAGCAACCCCAACTCTCTCAGCCTATCTTCATAACAGAGGCGCTCCAGCCATCTGAGCATCTTCATGGCCTCTGTCTGTCTTACACTGGGAACTCCAGAACTGGGCACAGTACTCCAGGTGGGATCTCGTGAGGGCAGAGAGGATGGGGGGAATCCCTACACTACAGAGCCCCTCATGGTGTCAGTTTGAGCACAAGGCAAGTGACAAGGTGTCAGCTCCGGCACAAGTAGCCAAAGTCTTCTCTTATGTATGAGACACATCAGAAGAGGAATGTAGGTATCTTATTCTGTCATTATAACTAAATAGAAGGATTAAGTAGATTTGAGGGAAAATAACAATACTGTGGAAAAGTTGAAAGAAGTGTTTGATTTTTAATCTGTTCTTGACACAGATGTTTCATCTCTGAGCTTCCACATATGCAAGGTAGTTTTGTAGATAAATTGCTGGACTTAATGCCCAGGCTTGTGACGTCCAAGCCTTCAGAAGTGGTCAAGATTCTTCAGACAACACTGCGGCAAAGCACCTTCCTCCACCTTCCTCTGCCAGAGCAGGTTGGTTTAACAGAAAATTAAAATGCAATATCCTTGTGGACTGTCTTAGCATCTGACTATCTTCTAATATACCATGAAGCTTTTAGAATTCAGGGTCTTAATCAGACACAAGTGTTTATTTCTTCTTTGTCTACTATCTAGCATCCTCAAACTTCTGCTGAAAACATGAAAAACTTAATATTTCCCGGTAATGTAAAAAAAAAAAAAATTAAAAACCCAAAGTTTATGCACATCTCTATTAAGAACAGTAGTAATTATGATTTTTTTTTCTTTCCTCTTTCCCCCACCTTCTGATTTTTGTCAATCACTTTGCCCCTAACAGCTCCATAGAGCCACTGCAAATATCATTGAGCCTACTGGTGAATCTGATAATCCCCTGAGGTTTACATCAGGATTGGTTGTGGCATTGGATGTTGATGCAACTTTGGAACATGTGCAGGATCCCCAAGGAACTGTTAAAGTTCAGGTAAGAAGTCATTTGACATAAATGCAAACAAAATTATGCCTTGGGGGGAGTTTCTTTAAGGATCCCAATACTTTTAGATTGCAAATAATTATACATTTTATTAGTAAAAATGCTGGAGATCTTTGTTTTGACCAGTCACTCAGAAACTGGATTGTCTGTAGTGTGCTGAGAGTTCACTTGGGTGCAGTTCTGAGAGTTTGCTTTGAACACTTGGATGTCATTCTGTGCTTCCACATGCACTGTGCATGTTCTGGATATGAGCACCAATAAATGCTGGTGAGCTTCCAGCTGGTCTAGTGGGAGGAAGAGGAGCAAAAGAAGTTACTCTGAGTGGCGCAAAAACACAAAGGCTCTTGGCTTTCTGTATTTCCAGGTTTTCTTCCTGCTGCTGAATCATTAGGTTTAGATGCAGCTGAGGAGATAAGAGTGGTGTGATCCAAGTAAAATATGCAGCATCACTGCTTTACAAAGAAACAAAAACCCTCAGTTAAAATGCAGAGGAGGAAGCTGATGTTAGGGGGCCTTTTCTCCTCCTGTACTGTGGGTTTGAATGGCAGCATGTGGCTGTTATATCCAGGGCAGTTGAATTCCTGGGTCCAAGCTGAAGCCTGCTTGTCTTGCCTTCCTAACTCAAACAGAAAACAGACAAGTAATGCACTGTTACACTGTGCAGATCCACAGTGCAGTTGTCATTCCTTTGTTGTTTTCTTTTCTTTTCTTTTTTTTGTTCCCCTCTAGGTGTTGTATCCAGATGGACAAGCACAGCTAATCCATCCTAAACCAGCTGACTTCCGAAATCCTGGCCCTGGGAGGCACAGGCTGATAACCCAGGTTTACCTCTCGCACACAGCCTGGACAGGTAACATCAATGATACGTGTTAACGTGGCTGTGTGGCTGCACTTTCATTAGACACAAGTTTCATACCCACAGACTGGGGGGCTCTGAGCAGCCTGGAGTCTGCAGCTCTGGTTGGTGCTGCCCTTGGTGTCGGTCAGGCCTTTGAGCAGTTACAGCTCCCTGTTTACCAGGCACTGCTGCTCTGTAGGGGAATAGAGGGGCTGCTGTCTTGGGAGAGCACTGGGAGCCTTCACATGAGAGCTGTGCTCAAGGTGAGGTCACCCACTTGTGTGCAGAGCAAAGTCAGCTCTTGGAGCCAGGTCCAAGAGGTCCACAGGTATCATGGTATCATGGTAAACTGACTCCTTGTGCATCATTGTTTCAGGTCTCACAGGTATCTGAGCATGGAAGAGAACAGTACAGCAGTACAATTTCAGTGCTGATTCAACTTCCACCCTTTTGATTCCCTAAAACTGCCCTTTCAGCTCTGATAGTGATGTGACTCCAACATTCAGCTGCTGTTCACACTTCCCCATGGAAGCACTTCCCTAATTGGCTTGTGGACTTCAAACAACAAAAGCAGAGTGTATTTCATTCACAGCTTCCTTTGTCCTGTTTTCTTTTAATCCTTTCACCTTTATTCAAATGTGGAAGTTTCCTCAGAGGTTTTTTTTCTGAGCAGTTTTTCATTGGATTTGTTGATTATTTTTTTTTAACCAACAGAATTTTTGTTTATTGTTATGTTCCTTCACATACCTTTTTTATATAGTACTTCCAGGGTGTACTCACTCATCCTGCTGTCCTTGTTTTGTTTTGGAGAAGAAAACATGGTATTGTTTTTAGGACTGGAAGTAGCTGGGCTTAAGGGTTGATCCTAGTACTTCACCAGAGGGAGCTGAAGTCCTTATTTCTACTTTTGCAGTGTTCACTGGAAGGGCATTTTAAGCATGGCCCTGAGGGATTCTGTTCTGGTGTTTCCTCTAGGCATTATTTTAATCATTAACTTTGACATTGGCATTTAGGCATATAAAACAGGGGCTGAGCTGGCAGGGGTTCAGGAAACAGGGTCAGAATTCAAAGTGGAGAAATTGTCTTAATTCAAGATAATGAAACTTGTTAAAGGCCAGTAGAAAGAGTGTGCTTGGGAAGGAAAATGGCCAAGTGCAAAGCATTGATTAACTGCCACGTGTAGAGCAGAAGTGAAGGCAGTAACTGCAGGCTGCAAATAAGAGTTGGTGGAGTGTGTTGTGGTTTGAAGGACAGGTGTCTGCTAAGGAAAGCAGGAGCCTCCTTTGGAATTTAAACCCCCTCCCTCCAAATTATTGTAACTTTGAAATTAAGGGGGCTCTCAGGCAAAGATATGGGAATAGGAATAACAGTTCTTTCTTAGGGGAACTAAAATAAACAAAACACATGCAGTATTGCAAAGGAGAAATAACCCAAACAAATAAATAAGCGAACAAACCACAAATCCAGAGTCAGGATCCAACCTGACACCCTGTGGGTCAGGGTGTTGGTGGCAGTCCCATTCAATGGTGGCTGCAGTCCCAGTTGCAGATGTGGCTCTGTTGAAGTGATGCTCCTGTAGAAAAGTGGAGTTTTTCACTGAAGATCCAGTGGTGATAGATGGGCCTGGTCTTCCTCTGGGAATCCAGTGGACTTGATGTTCCAACTCCCAGATTTTTATCCAGGTAGGAATGCTTGGCTCCTCCCCCTGGCTGGAGCATTTCCCAGTGGGATGATGTAATTCCATCAGTGAGACTCACTGGCCCATGAGCAGAAGATCTCTCCCTGGAGGAAGGCTGGGTTGTGGAAGAGATAAGAAACAGTTGGCCATTGACAGACAATTACACCACCCCCCACACCCCAGTTTGATCAGATGGTGAGAGAATACACAGTTTTGGGTACATTTTGGACTGCAAACCATGACAAGTGACGAAAAGGTGAGCTCAGGGAGGTGTTGGCTGAAGTGTGGAGTAACTGTAGAAAAGGGTTGTTCTGTCTGGTGCCTATGATGTCTCAGCTGGAGACCCCCTGCAGTTCTGGACATGGCATCTTAAAATCCTGGGGGTTGGAGCATTTAGGTTTCATTAATGTGGCCCTGTTATGGGTTATCCCTGATACACAGTCCTGCACACCATCTGGTGCCCACTCCCCAGTGGGACAGGTAGAGGATCAGAAGGGCAATGTGAGAAAACTCATGGGTATTATACTGTGCAGCAATAGCTACAACATTCCTGTGTTATTGACACTATTTTGTTCACAAATCCAAAACAAGGCATCATTTGAGCTACTGTGAAGGAAAATTATCAAAGCCCCGACCAGTACAGTCCATAAAGAAAACCTAAACAAACCTGGATTTCAGTCTAGAAAGGAGAATTTTGTTGGGTATGTAAGTCCAAGAGTAAACTCAGGGTAATACTATGTATACTGAAACCCCAATTCTGTTATGACCACTGTGAGAAGAGCAAAGTGAAATTGTCCTATGGACAGTATTAGGAACCATGCTCTGCCCAGCTGCATGGCTGGTGAAAGAGAGGAAGAGGCTGTCTGGCATGTGAAAACTTCCAACAAAAGAGAATCTTCAAGTAATCTCCTGTGCCACAAGTCTTACCAGATATCATCTGGATTGATCCTGACATGAATGGAGTGAGCAGGCCTGCTAGTTGTGTGTGTGTGTGTGTGTAATTATTATTTCCTTGGCGTTACTTTCAAACAGTTATTTTTGAAAGCTGCAAGTCAGTGGTAAGATTTTTTAAGTGATGATAAAGAGAGAGGGGGATAAACCTAGAACAGTCCTCAGTTCTGCTGTGCTGAATGTAATGCTAAAGGCTTGTTTTCAGACACTAGACTGGGTTTTGCTCACTCCAGAACAGCTGTGTACATACCCAGCATACATGAAATTAAAATCCATTTGGTGGTGATTGTTCAGTAATGACAATCACATTTGGATTGTTCTATTTTTTTCTCTGCAGAGCCATGTCAGATTGAAGTGCGATTGCTGCTGGCTTACAATTCCAACAGGAGCAAAGCATCTACCAGAAGTCCTAAGTCTACCTGGAGTGAGAGCTTGGAGGCTCTCCCACCCTCTGAAAATGGTATAGAGGGGACCATCCCCTTCAGCAAACCTGTCAAGGTGTATATAATGCCCAAACCGGCCAGGCGGTGAAGGCTGGCACTGAAAAACCTGTTTATGGGGTTTTTTGGGTTACATGAAAACAAGATACTGCGTCCAAGATAGCAAACCAAGCCAAAACAGCCTTTACATGCATAAAGGGAGTCAGATGTCAAAATAAAGCTGCTGAAAAGCAGTTGGTCTCTTAAGCAGGCAAATACAGGAGTTACTCAGCTAGCTAGGAGTGGTTTCAAGAAAATGCAGGTTTTTCTATGTTGACTCAACAGAAATAAGACAGTTCTCAATCAACATTCCAATAGTAATTTCGCTGGGCTGTACCTTCAGTTTTTGCCTATCAAAAGTCTTTCTCCAAGGCCTCTAGTTTTTCTGCTATGTATTTACTATGTAAATGCTTGGGCACATAAATCAATGTTATTTTTACAGTATTCTGAAGTGAAGCTGAGGAGTTCAGCATTTTGTGGGCTTGTTGGTTTGTTTCTGAGGGTTTTTGGGTTTGGTTGTTTCAGTATTTGGGGCTTTTTTTTTTTTAATGTCTAAAACTTGCATTTATGCACTGGTACCTAATTTCTTAACAGAAACAATAATATTATTCTAGAAAGTACTATTGTTCCTGTGTGGAAGCAGCACCTAGGAAGGAAATTGCCAATTGCTGTTCTATATCCTGTACAGCTGTACTGAAGCTGGTCTAGCTCTGGGGAGGGCACAGGTTGTTCATGGTGCAGGGGCAGGAGGAACCTGTTTGTGCAGGTGGTAGAACTCATAAACTTGGAGTTTAACTGAGCTACAGCAACAAAACAGTTTGTCTCCTGTTGCACCTTTGTACAGCTTGAGGAGCAATGTGATTAAGTACCAGTTGGAAAATTCATAGCCACTGCCCACTAAGTTTTACAGGATCTGTTTCTGTGTGATGATCCTGGCCTGAGCCAGTCTTAGTGGGATGTGAAAATCTATGATTTTCAATTCAGCAGCACTTTTGGCACTCAAAGTGTTTCTTGTCAGTCGAAGTAGCCGAATGCACTCTGTTCAGCAACAGTTGGGCAGCTTGTCAGAGTACCACTCTGGAGGTGAGCTGGGAATATAGAGGGATGAGAATTTAGTTAAAACATGATCCATCTTGGCATTCCTGTCAGGAAGTGTCTGTGCATTGCTTCTGTGTGCCAGGCTTAGTGGACTGAGGAACCTCCTATGATTTGTAGCAATCGTTCGGTAGGATTTTTTAGGAGGACCTAATGTGTGAAACAATCTAGTGCAGCAGCCAAATGTTGCCTGTGTTCATGAATCAGTTGGGGTTTTTTTCTTTTTAAAAAGGGGTGTATTTTTAGCAAGTAAACAAAACAGTGAAGAAACACTTTCCAGTTGTATTTAGTGTAAATAACCCCTTACGTGCTTTCCTACAATAAAATTGGAAAACTCATGCTATTCTGTTTCTCTTTTATAATATGAGTGAACATGGATGCCAGCATGGTCCTTGGCTAATAAGAACATTTCATGTTTTTTGTGATTTTAATTTTTGAGCACTGGTAAGTTGTAGCCCAAAGGCTCGTAACAATAAAACTTTGCTGCTGCTTTAGGTATTCTTGAATTAAATTTACTTTCTTAGTGCTTCTGCTCTTACAAACTGTTTTTTGGTGTTTCACCTTTAGGGCACTGCTTTGAACATCTTCTGCCCATCTGACAGCTGAGTTGTTATCGTCTGACTTGTCTTTGGCATCCTCAGTTCAGTTCCTAGCAGACAGGGTTGATGCATCTCTCATTAGGAAGCTGTGTCTGGGCAGATATTTGACAAGTTGAATGAGCTCATTACAGACTTTTTCCTTTTCTTCCTCTCATTTTTGCACTTCACCAGTATTTCGTTCAGTTTGTCATCTCAGTAATGTTTTTAATTTAGATGGTGTCCATAGGCTCCAGACCACAATGGATGCTGTGGTAGGCACAGCAGATACTTTCAATATCAGAATTTTGGCATATTTCTTTTGCTAAGTATTGGATCAAATTTCTACCATTTTGTTCCCCTCATGCTGTCCTTGACCCCCTTCCATATAACATACCAGGCAAAGAGTGAATGCCTTCTGTACTGCTGCTGAGAATGAACTACTGCAGGGCTGTGGAACAGTTCTTCCATCTGTAATTTCAAGATGCGTAAAACAAGCAGAAAATGCAAGGCTGCTGTGAACATTTCCAGTCGGCTAATGAGAGCATTCTGCAGTTGGCTTCTCTTCTGTAGATTTTTCTGATTCCTGTTTTGGATTGTGGAAGAAATCACAGCTTCTCCTTTCCTCCTTCAGTTTTACCTGTGCAAGCAGATGATTAATTCATCATCTAATCTAAACCTTCCCTCTTTCAGTTTAAAGCCCTCCCTGGTCCTATCACTTCATGCCCTTGTCAAAAGTCCCCCTCCAGCTTTGTTGTAGTCCCTTCAGGTACTGGAAGGAGCTCTCAGATTTCCCTGGAGCTATCTCTTCTCCAGGCTGAACAACCCTAACTCAGCCTGTTTCCACAGCAGAGGTGCTCCAGCCCTTTCAGCATTTTCATGGTCTCCTCTGGACTTATTCCACATGTCAACATCCTTATGTTGGGGGCCCCAGAGCTGGAGGCAGCACTACAGGTGGGGTCTCACCACAATGAAGCAGAAGAGGAGTATTTCCTCCTTTGGCCTGCTGCCCAGATGCAGCCCAGAAAGGCAGCTGAGTCCTTTGGGCTGCCAGAGCACATTGTTGAGTCATGTTGACCTGCTCACCCACCAATACCCCCGAGGTGTTGCCCCTCAGGGCTGCTCTCAATCCATTTTCCACCCAGCCTGTATATGTGTATGGGACTGTTCATTTCATACCATGTTCCAACATATGGGAAATTGGGAAAGAAATTTGTATAAAAAGCAAGAGTTATTGTAGTTGTTGAAATCCAGATGCTGACCTTTTTTTCCCATCCCCAGGTTTGAGACATTAAGGTTTTTCTGCTCTCAAAAGTAACAGAGTTCATGCTCTTTGTGTCATCTCAGAGGCATTCATGCCATTCATCCATTTGTCCATTAATTCTGGATAATTGTTGGGCTTCTGCACTGCACTAGCCTGTAAGATGATTGATCTCAGAATGAAAAGAAAAACAAAGGGCTCTAATCGCGCACGAAGATAATTTCCATCTTTCATCTCTGTTGAAGGGGGAACAGAGGACTTCAGATGACAGTCACCCAAGTATGTGGAGTTTCTGTTCTCTCAGATGGGTCCAAGTATGGGAACAGTGTGGCAGTACAGCTGCAGTCACCAGGAGATTGAGCAGTCTATGAAGGAAGGGCAAATAATTTGCTAAGAACCAACAATGTTCAAACACCCCTCACCTCTTCATTGTACCTCCTAGTTAGACAGAAGCAAGAGGGAAAAGGATCTGGCAGAGCAAGGAGAATGCTGACCTCACAGGAAAGAGGGGTGACTTAGTGGTTTGAAAATGTGTTGTCCTGTTTACCATTAACTTTCTGGATTTAATTTACATAAGGCATCTGTGTATATGGGAAACACAGCTTTGAATGCTTTTAGTGGGAAATTCATATCCAGATTGCTGAAGTCCACTGAAATTCATTAGGCAAATTTGGAAGTAAATAATTCAATTACTGAGTCAAGAGCTCATAGAATAATGTATTTGGAACAAAGTTGAAGCTTATGAAACATTAACTCAGACCTGGTGTGGCTTTTGCCTATTTATTTTAAAAAGGATAAAAAAAAAAAAAGTAAATGGGCAGGGACACTCACTGCAAAAAGTAAAAAGCAAGTTCTTGAGAAGATGAAAAAACGGCATACATTTAAATCGACTGTCTGACATCACTGAATTGATTGGAAGGATTTAGGTTGAAAAAGACCTCTAAGTGCATGGATTTCAACCATAAACCAGCACTGCCACACCTACACTAAGCCATGGCCCCAGGTGCCACATCCATGTGTCTTTTGAACACTGACAGGGATGATGACTCTACCTGGGTAGCCTGTTCCAAAGCCTGGCAACACTTTTGGGAAAGAGTTTTTTTCCTGATATCCAATCTAAATCTCCTCTGCTGCAACTTGAGACTGTTTCCTCTTGTCCTGTCACTTGTTACTGACACCTCACTAGCTACAATCTCCTTTCAAGCCCTTGTAGAGAGCGATAAGGTCTCTCCTGGGCCTCCTTTCCTTCAGGCTAAACACCCCCAGCTCCCTCAGCTGCTCCTCATCAGATTTGCACTCCACCATGCTGTACTGGTCATCATCTTTGGTACAAGCTCACAGAGATGGATTTTCCTCTGGAATCTTGTCTTGCTTGTCTAAGTTATAATCACTTTTCTTCATCTTATTTCACTGGCAACCTCCATTTTATTCTTAGGAACAGGCACTGGGAATGCAGAAAAGGCTGTCTTTTTACTTTACAGTTTGCTAATGCGGTATCAGTATGACTTCAAAATATAAAGTTTTAAGGCCTGTGGGTGCCAAGCTTTGCACAAAAGCTGCCCAACGTTCCTTAAAAATGCTGGTCATGTTGCATTTGGTGTCTGTGAGCCTTTTATGGCCTGTTTCTCCTGGCTGCCAGCTCACACATGCTGCTTCACAAAGATAAAGGCTGGGGACTGACCCACTCGGCGGCAGAGCAGCTGGGGTGGAATCTTCCTGGCTCCCAGCCCAGCCGCAGCTCGGCTTTAATTTCAGTGTCAGGGTGGGAGTTCACTGCCTACTGGGAGATCGTTTTCCTGGTGGGAGGCAGAGCAGTGGTGTATGTGAGAAATCTTGCCCTATAAAAGTGCATTCCCATGATTTGGGCTATGAGCCCATAATTTTAACAAATTATTTATGGCTCTAGCTGAAAGCAGCAATTTAACAAAGATACCAGTTTGAGCTCTGCTGGAATTTTTTTGATGAATCAATCCCAGCTGCTTCCACCATCTAGCAAAGCAATTTCAGGCACCAAGAAGGAAATCGGGCTTTCAGTGACTGGAGCAGCCCAAGTGGAACAGATGCTGTTGTGGGAACTGACAGTGCTGACTCAGGAAGCTGTGACGAGAGCAGCAAGAGAAGACATGGATAGAAAAGACTTGCAGCAGATAATCTCCTTGTTGACATCAAAATTTTGTACTGGTGGTGGTGAAACTTACTAGGTTACCTTTAAAAAAAGAAATCCATTTCTTTGCACACTGCAGCTCCCTGTTTTGGAATTGGAATCTTCTGCATCCTACCAGTTGCCAAATGAAGGGAAGAATTAAGAGGCTACAGCACAAAGCTGGGTAGGATACACCTCAGTCACCCAGCAATGCAAAACAGGCTCTGCTCCCTGCATGCCTTTGGGGAGGACAGATCACACGGCAGCAGCAGTGTGAGGAGGTCACAGTATTTGTCTCAAATGGAGGACCTGAGCTAGGCAGTTTTGGTGAATGTGCCATCACCAATAATGTGCCACACTAACAGGAAAAAATGTTAAAGAAAAAAAAAAAAAAAAAAGAAGGAAAAAACAGACCTGGAGGAGAAAGATAAGGTATTTGCTCAACTTCTGTGTAGTGCTCATGGTTCTATTTTTTTAAGTACTGCAGCATCCTCTCAGCCAAAGCATTACAAAGCCTTCTTCCATTTGAGGCTGCCTTAAGGCCCAGAAGCTCTTAAAATAACACAGATACATGATCACGATGAAGAGAGTCCAACCACCTTCCCTGTCAGATAACATTTAGTGCAAAAAGTCTCCACACTCTGTGGGCTGATAGGAACTCCTTCTGCTGGCATTCCCTTGGGATGACCACAGACTTCTGGGTCAGTAGTTCACCTTCTCCTTCACACCAGGCAAGTTATGCAGAAAAATGTCACAGCAGCTATAATGAGCATTATACCAGCTGCTGCTTCAGACAACACAGATGCAGCTGGAAAGGCAGTTCCTGCTGCGTTATATAAGATTTTGCCTCAAATGTAGCTCCACTAACAGAAAACATTGCTGTAATTAGGAGATTGCAAGGTAAAACTTTCAAGTACTCACTTTCCCTTTGCTTTTACATCACTTCGTGTTTTTTTCAGATAAAAGGTTCTAAATGATTACTAGAGCAAATAACAGAAAAAGAACATAGTATTTTGTGCATCTTGGGGAAGTTACTGAGCTCTCCTATCAATCTAAACTTCTCTACTACTGCTTGGATAGCTCCAAGTGCCTCAGGGCTTTTACAGCTTCATCTTGATACTTTCATTAATACACACAGAATTAATATGCACAGAACAAGAAATGGTGAGCCTGGTGGGAAAAAAAATCTACAGTAGGTAGCTTGTAACCGGCAATTACAATTGATAGAAGCCCACCAAGAACAGCAACCAAGAGAACTGTTTAAATCTTCAATGTAATAATGTTTGTTGGCACAACATTTAAATCATCAGATAATGATGACCAGTAACAATTCTTACATGCATCCCCAGCTTGCCAGAAGTGCCTTGCTAGCAGCAATTCAGACTGATTTCCTGAAGATCCATGTTTTATGCTGCAAACTCTTGTTTTGTAACACACCTTTCTGATGATTTTGAGCATGTAGGAACTTCTGAATAGATATGTATTAGACAACTCAATTCTCATAATTGCCAATTAATAAGAAAATTCTTCAAGGCCCAGGTTTTATGTTTATACCCTGTTGACATTTTCCCCCTTTTTCAGGCTCAATGAAAAATTTTAAAGTGCTCTATTACGTGATGTTCATAAATTGGCAAATACCCTGACTGAGGTCACCTGCAGAAGGTAAAGTTGTATGTTCAGGGTTTGCTTCTTAATTTATTTTATTTTTTATCTTATTTATCCAGTGGTGCTTCTTTACAGTGCTTCTTTACCACCTCTTCATATCTACCATTTGACTGTGCTCATCAGCTATTTTATGGCTGCATTCCAGTAGCCAGAAATGTTATTTTGGGCTATTTTCTAATAAAAGTACTCAAAACATAATCTCCTGATTTAGTCGACAGGTGAATAGTTAAGTAACAAGACTATGGACAGCCTTCAGAGGAAAATTAGGTCAATATCAACAATACATGGAAATGATTCTGTAATTAAACAATTTAATGACATTAACAGCCCCGCCTTTTGTGAGCCCTCGATTTGTTTAAATCCTGAACTGTCCTTGCATTGTAGATTGTCAGTGCACAAAAGCCTTGGCACGTTAAGTTCACACTCTGCTGAGTGCAACGTGATTCAGCAGAGGTGTGTCCGTGATTTGGCTGCTGGCCGGGAAGGCGGAACGAGCTGGGCTTCAGCAGGTGGAATGGAAGACCCCGCCCACTCTGACACCCTGAGCAGCCAGGGCATTGTACTCCGCCACAGCCTTCTCCGTCTGCAGCACCAGCACGTCAATCCCGTTCTTCTTCAGATAGTCCACAGTGGATGCTGGAACCTCGGAAGGGAAAAGGAAATCACAAAAGCAAGTATCAGATTATTTTCCCCTTAAACCGTAAGACTTGTAGAAAACCAGGTACTGATGCCATTTGTTAAACATGACTTAAGTAACTGCCAGTAGCCAAAATAATGTTCAGATAGTTCTAAAATTGATTTAATTTTCTTTCTCTTCAATAAAGCTACTTTTATATACACAACTCCCCTATCGCCTTAGCACATTTTAAAATGCAGTCTTCTCTTACATAAATAGAATTGGAACTAAAGGAATTTAATCTGAAGAAGGTGTTATTCATCCCACCAGAAAAATAAAGGCTTGCTTCTCGCCAAGTAAAGCTCAGCACTTCTGATCTAAGCTTTCCATAGCTAGTTTATCTGCTGAAATGACACCCTGGCAACAATTGTGACAAGAATGCCTAATTACCAAAGTATTTACAGCAGGCTAGAGAGACAGTTATAACCTATTGCAAGAGGAGGGGACTAAGGACATTCTGAAAAATTCTCCTTGTTTCAGTTGCTCCTGTAGCAGAACATAAAACCTGTTTACTGCTTGACATTGACACTAATACAGAGGAGCTCAAATGATGTTTCTTTCAGGACCTGAGGGACCCCTGACAGGAGCTCATTCACACTGATCCTCAATTTTTTCCCTCTCAGTGAAGCATCATCGATTTAATTTTTTTCCTCCTAATCAGAGGGAGAACAAACAGTTCTCTTTATGCTTGTCACAGAACAAAAACCTACCTGCAAAGCCTCGCTCATGCCACGACCAATCACCACAGTTTTAACACCCTTCTTGACGACTTCTTCAAGGTCAGCTGGCTGTACTCCTGGAGAATGCTAAGTGTCAGGAAAGGAAAATAATAGTCTGTGTACTGACAGCATCAGCCAGGAAAGCTGTGTCTGTGGGTCCTGAACACAGAGCAGCAGGGTAAATTAGCAGAACCGAAATGTAACACAACCCCCTTCTGTACGTACACACGGTAGGTAACATTAGAAACTGAAATAGGTATTTAATTTGCAGATGAAGGATGATAATTAATTGACTGATGGCAAGATTATAATTCCTTATTAAACAGTCAAAATCAAAAAGATGCACTACATATTTGTAAAACATTTATGTCTAACTTCTGACATTTCATAAATATTAACAGTTAAAGTGAAATTAATAAATGGCAACAATACTGCTGTTTGGTTTTAAAATAACAAAATCTACTTGTAAGAAAGATTGCAGCAAGCCAAAGTTTACTCACTTTAAATACAAAGAGCTCCTCAGATAATTAAAACTATTAAATAATTTTCTTGTTTACTTTGCAAATCTCACCAAAGAGGACTGAAATGTATTGGGTAGCTTCATTTCAGTTAACAGCTTCCATTTCTGCACTATTCTTTATTTTGAGAAAAGGTTATTTTCAACCAAACTCCTCAAAGAAAGAAAGAACTTTCAAAGCACATTAATGGAGGTTTTATAAAGTACAGCTATTTACTGCTATCATGCTTTAAACATATGAATGCATAAACACCCCTATAATGCTAATATAAAACATTATTATGTCACACTAATTCTCCTCCTGGATTCAGTTTCTATGTCAAGAGTAAGTTACTGGACATCCTGTGGCTATAATTTAGCCCCTCTTTGGTGTGCATTTTTATTTTTAAACCATAAATATTATTTGTTTCCCCCCCTCCTCCCTTTTTTTTTTTTTAATGTAGAATTCTGAAGTTCAGAAGTTTTCTAGAGGTCTGAGTTTCTCACTTGAAGTAGGTAATGCCATGGTGGACTCATGGAGAGTGGAGCAAGTAAGACTTTTCAAGCTGAAACAAACACATGAGCTCCTAAAGTTGCGGGTGGAAAAAGCCTTCCATGTTAGAGTGCCATTTCCAATTAGTGAATTAAACCTACTCCACAAGAAAGTCTTTAGCATGGCTGATGTCTGAAATTTCAGTAACAGATGATTCACCTTTATGGTTCTCCAAGTTCACAGAATCATAGAACACCTCAGGTTGGAAGGGATCCATGAGAAGCCTTCACAGGACTATCTGAAGCTAAACCACGACTTAAGGGCATCATCCAGATGCTCCTGGCACTCTTTTGTGTGCTTGTTCTGTGAGCACATCCCTGGAGAGCCTATTTCAGAGCCCAAGCACTCTCTGGGTGAACAGCCTTTTTCTAACATCCCATCTGAATGTCCCCTTGCAGCTTGACTGCATTTCTGTGGGTCCTGCTGCTGGCCACCAGAGAGGAGATCAGCACCTTCTCTGCACAGCCCTGCCTCTGGAAGGTGTAGACTGTGATGAGGTCACCCCTCAGTCTCCTCTTCACCAAGCTGAACAAGCCAAATGACCTCAGCTGCTCTTCATAAGCCTTGCCCTTAAGGCCTTTCAGCATCTCCATCACCCTCCTTGGAACACAGCCTAACAGTTTGATGTCCTCCTTATGTTGTGGTGCCCAAAACTGTGCCCAGAACTCGAGGTGGGGCTGCTCCAGTGCAGAGCAGAGTGGGACAAGCACCTCCTTTTGGCTGTGCTGTGTTTCACACACTCCAGGACATGTCTGGCTGCCAAGACCAAAGGCTATGTTCCCCTTAGTCCATTTACATTCCATATCCACACCTGGAATGCAGAAGTCACTTAAATACGCAGAGCTATCTCAGAACAAATCACTCTAAGTACTTGTTTACAACAGAAAAGGCAATGCTTTGCCTTTGGGTTTTTTTAAGTAGACTCAAAACTTAGACAACAAGAATTGGTATGTTTTACTGCAATTACAATAATTAGAATTCTGGGGAAGGTTTACTGTCACGTGAGAACCACTCCTGAGACATTAAAGCCATGGAACAAAAGGATTTTCTTGGGTTACACACGACACTTTGATGCTAGTAAGAAACTAGTGTTACTAAAGGAAACATGTAACATGATGAAATAACTGTATCATTGTTGATTTGACAGCAGATTTTCTTGCCTGTTCTGTTCTCTGGCCTTCATTTCAGCAATATCTGCTTCTTTTCTTCTGCCATTAGCAGATGGCACTGAAATGCAGCCAGCCAGGGGGAGAGGGTGCCATTCAGCCCCAAGGGCTAAGACCACAATAACTGTTAGTGCTCAGTTACAGAACCTTGCAGGGCCAGTTATACAATTTTCCTGATCAAAGAATGCTCCTCTAGATAGCAGTGTGACAGCAGAGGAGGAAAGGAAGCAATTTATTTCCAGCTAGAGTGTAGGACATGACTAGCACTGCTTGTTTTCCACACTTCGGTTCCAGCTACCTCCAGGAAAAACATGCTCAAGGAAAGTAGGCAAACCATAGCACATCATTAAAAAAATGGGCAGAAAATGCAGCTGTTTTATCCTACTGTTTCCAGTGCTGACAAAATTAAATTTTTGACAGTTCTTCTCAACATTGGAGATACAGTCTAGAAAAAGCTTAGTTCTATTCTTAATATTTGTTGTTTGCTATTGATTTTAAAAGAAAATCACCTCACTCCTCAGCTGCAAGGATAGAACTGACCTAAAGCAGGAGCTTTACAAGCAATTTACCTAAGACCTTACTTTAGATACGTATTTTTTATTTCCTGGTTAAATAAAAAGGATGCCAGAAAACCTGCCTCTCCAGAGAACCCAACTATTCTTTTTCTCTTCCAATTTTAATTTAACATTGACTTGTTTTTCAAAGCCTCTAAAGACTTATAGATTTAAACGTTTTACTTGTGACAAGAAGATATTCCTCATTAGAAACTTTCAAAAGAAAGCACAGCCTCCTAAATTTTAGTAAGTGCCTATAATTTGAAACCAAGTTTTCCAGTGGTTGGAAGAAATATAAAAATGTAATTGAGCTGGGAACTAGTTGGGAACTTCTCAGTTATCATTACCTGTTCTGCTTCTCCAGCCATGTGCATATCAAGCACAGAAACCATATTGTCAAACATGCATACAGTAACTCTTACTACAAAACCCAGCCCTTTGAACAGCCAGTGAAAACTTTGTTTTATAACCAGGCCATAAAAGAAATAAATTTTAAAAGGTTATGTACAAAGCTACCTTTTTCTCTGCAAGGTGCAGATATCTTTTTATGGCAGCAGCACCTTTCTCTTGGTGTTATACATTCTGCATAAACTGAACTCTGACCGATTAAAAAAGTTCTCCCAAAGATTACCGATGGAGTTGGAAACCCAAATGCCCTTCATTTCAGTTGTGTCAAAATGAATCCAAGAGAGCTGCATCCTCTGTGTGGATACAGTTGCAGGTGCTAGGCCTGGTCAGTACATTGTTATTTTGTGCTTTAACTTTTGTTCTGAAAGTGTGGAACTTTTTTTTTTTTCCTAGCCAAGTATCTATCCCAGCGCAACTCCTAATATGTGGAGAGTTATCAACATCAAGTTCCTAATGCAATATATGAATATATGCTATACTGCTTCTAAATCTGAAACATCAATACTGCTCCATGTACTTTCATCCAATTCTGATTACATTTACAGATAAACTTCAAAAAGTAAAAGGGCTAGCACTTAGCATATGGCTACCAAGAGAAGTCACTGTGTGACTATCCAGACCATGAGCTTTCTACAGAGAAAATAGTGCATAGTTTTCCTCTGAAATATGTAGAAGGGACCCCAAGGAAAAGGATATAAATTAAACCACATGCAATGTTGTCTTCCAAACATGCAAGGTCAGTTACTGTCTATTTTTTTTTTTTTTTAACTTTTCATAATTTCTCTTCCTATCTCACTCAAGATAACTTTTGTTTAGACAGTCTGAAGAGAGGTTGTTACTGGCATCTTATGACAATTGCACTCTTAAGCAGATGAGAAATATTGTTTATTGCTCTAAGGTGTATGAGAGTTGTCTGCTCAGAGTGGCTGTCAGAACTCATGGCAACAGTTGCTAAATCCTGTTGCATGTAGGGCACTGTGGGACTGCAGCCCTCTGACCCCTCCACAAAGTCACCTCCAAAACATACACTCAGATCTTCCCCAGAAAATCTAATGGCTAGATGAAAGAAAAAGGCATCCCACTGAATTTCTGACTGGAACTTTAACACTGCTCTCTGGACCATTCTCAGAATCCTGTTTTAAATGCCAGGTAGTAAACAGCAAACTTACATTAGTCCCGGTTTCTCGCCAATCCCACGTCCGGCTTCCTCCCGGCCATACTTTGCAGTCCTTATATGTTGTAGAGCAGCCTTTCACCTTCATCTGACCCCAAGAAAGGGAAGCAATTTCAGGGGAAGACATCACAAAGTTGAACTGAAGTCTGGAAAAAGGATATTTAATACTTAACATCAGGCCAACATATGCAGCATGTTAATAAAAATGGAAAATTCTGTCCTCGCCCCAAGGAGCTAGGAAGGAAATGCTATTACAAACTTTGTCCACGTGGTTTTGTGACAACAGACTTGAACTGAGGATCAGCAGATTTGTTGAATTACCAGACCTCTTGGGGATTTTGTGCAGGATTTTGTGCCAATCATTTTACTTGCTAAATCTGTTCAAGTATTGGATGTTCAACTTTTGAAACTATCAATAGGGATCAGGTCCTGGAATATCCTCTCACATCTGGGTTTTAATCTTCTCCCTAAAATGAACAATGGTGATAATAAGTTCCTAAAATATCAGAAATCTGTGCTATTTCTTTGGCCACTTTCTTCTTTTACCATTAAAGTGGTAAATGAAGTTAAAGGGAAATGCCACACAAACCCAACAGTAAAGCCATGAACCAAACAGTGTCACCGTCACATTGCTATAGAAAACAAGTCTTGCAGGGATTTAAAGGGGCTGAGCCTTTCCCCAGACACACTACTGACAGAGACCAAGTCTCCCAGGATAATTATACATCCAAATAAGAACCTGTCAAATTGTTTGACCTCCATCTTCATTGTTTCAACTTAAATCCCTTATTTCTAATCCTTTCTGTTGGTGGCAAGTAGAACAGCTTAATCTTTGTCTTTTTCACCATTTTTTTTGGTTTTGTTTTCTTGAGGATTTCACTCGGTGTTTTGCTTTTATTTCATTTAGATTAAATAAACGCCCCTTCAGTCATGTTTTCTAAGTCTCTGCTTATTTTCTCCCTTTTTCCTTCAGCAGCCAACCACTGGTACACATCTTCCTTTGATGTCCGTTGCCTAGAACTTGACAGAGGCTTATCAATGCTGCTGTAGCCCAACTGCTTTTTGGTGTGTGCCGCAGTGGTGTTGGGATCTGCTTCCACAATCCCTGCTGGGCACCAGGAGGTCAGGGACTCTGCCTCACAAGGCACCGTGAGGTGAGGTGAGCTTCAGCTCCCCACAGAAGCTTTTCCCCTCCTCAGAGTCCCACAGGTACTGCAGTCTGATTGTGGTGGTGATTCTGGCAGTGAATGGACAGAGAGGAATCACAGGGTGAGGATACCCTGGAAATGCTTTGGACTAGCGTGGCAGTCCACTGACACGTCTCCAGGGCAGAGCTACCTTTCTGCCCTTCCAATTCACATGGCCTGAAGTCCACATTTTGAAGAAAACTTGGTGTTTCTCCAGTAAAAACAGGTCCACCTCTGCCTAACCAGAAAACCTCTGTGGCAGATCCTTCCAGATACACCTCATCCTTTATTTTTTGTTTACATTCACCAGGAGTTGAATAGTTTAAATTCATTATATGAATCCTGGCAGCACAGATTAAAGGCAGTGCCCTTGCAAAAGATAAATCTCTGGATGACCATGCTTCCAGTCCTCCTGGAAGCCTCCCTTCCTGTCTTCAAAAGATGCAGCACTGCCAGACAGGATGCGCTCTCCTTAGATTGCCAGAAGGAGATCTCAGTATCCCACTTAAAACATTGCATTAAGGAAAAAAATGCATTACTTTGGATTCAGCAAAGTTTGTCAGAGGTGCTTCTCATACAGGATAGTGGGGCAGTTCTTTTCCTTCTCACTCCTGTGTGGAGTTTGTGGCACAGGTGTCCTGTCAAACAGGGAGTGAGGCAAACAGCTAGAGGGGACTAAAACTTGCTTGGATTAATATATTCTAGATTCTCTCATCGCACATCCATGATGCAATGGATTCAAACAAAGATTTGTAAGATTATTTTTCCAAAGGTCTGCCTGAAGGGAGATGGTAGCAGAACAAATTACCAGCAGTAGTCCCAACAGAATGAAATCAAAGAGTAGAGGCTGAATAAAGCATCCAGAACCTGGCTCTGAAGAATGAAAATAATTTTTGCCTGTGCTACTTTTCAGATGAAATGGTAGAATTAGACCTGGAGGTTAGACAGAGGTGAATGAACAACAAAATGATCAGGAATATCACGTTCCCAATCCAAACAGTATCACAAGGCTGGAACTGTGCAATCAAACAGGCCCAAACTGCAAAAGGGAGAGCAAGGATTTCATGCTATCTTTTCCAAACAGCATAAAAATAAGTAGTAGAAATGAAGCAATGAAACTTGAAAGACACAAATAAAAATTTATCATCTAAAACTATTTCCCATAATACTGCCAGAGATTATCAGTAAGGTCAGACCACTTGAATAAATAAGAATGCCTCAGAGTAAGAAAGGACTCACTGACAGAAACTTTGGGCATCCTTTGATGTAGAGCGTGGTCCAATCACTGAGGAGCAGGAAAATAGTTCTCGAACAAATTGTTTTTTTTAATTATTCACTGTGAGAAATGTAAAGTATCAAAATATGCAGTAACACTTAAGATCAAAAGAGACCTTGAATTAAATGACTTGCAAGTACAACCTAAAATAGCAATTTCTGCAAACTGTAGTAGTCCAAATACAAAGAGATGAGGAGGAGAAATGGCTCAGGACTCTACAAGCAAATTCATGAGTGTTTAAAAACATCAGAAATAAAGGAAGCAGGAATTAAAAGGAGGCAAAACGCATGTTTATGCCAGGAGACTATAGTGAAGGAGAGAAATTAGGCGGTGGACAAGGATGGCAGAAGACAAAAGTAGCTGAGAAGGAAGTGGAAGAAAGCTGAGATTGAATTGCAGTTGGACAAGCTGGTGGACTTTAAGATTGCCAGCACACCTTTCTTCTATGGAGGTAACCAGCAACAAATGGAATAAAAGAGGTGAACGAGAGCAGTGCACCAGATAATATTTTATTGAGACGCTGCAGAAGGAAAGGACGTTTTGCAAAATCCAAGGGGCAACCTGAGACTGAAGAGGATACAAGGAGAAGAGTAAATTGGTGTACGTGAAATTTTGTGCAGAACAAATTCCTGTAAAGTGTCAGAAAAAAAGGTGGTTCTCCAGCGCTGCCTGGGAACAGGGTCAGGAAGCGGGTGACTTCCCATTCCAGGGGATACAGCAGCCAGAGGAAGGTCAGGATTAAAAACTGACATCAGCAGGGCAAATAGAAAGGACAGGAGAAGTTTAGATCAACTGTGTAGGGAGGGGGAAGGTGTCAAGTTCATGAAACAGGAAAACACACTTCGGGAATTCGGCAGTTCCATTTCGCTGGGGTGCCTTGTGACGGTAGTTAACCGGAGAGGTCACGGGGATGTGGTAGTGAGAGAAGAGGGGGAACAGCACTTTGTGAATACAGCGGAGAGAGGCAACAAGACAAGGACAGAGAACCCTGAGAAGCACCGCGGGGCGGGGGGGAGGGAAGGCAGGGAGTTTGGAAGGGAAGGTGCAGTTCACGGAGCCCCGAAAAATGGCCTGGAGTGACGGGCACAAGGACCGGGACGGGCACAAAAAGGACCGGGACGGGCACAAAAGGATCGGGACGGGCACAAAAAAGGACCGTTACGGGCCCCACAAGGTCGGGACGGGCACACACGGATCTGACGGGCACAATGAGCGGGACGGTCACAAGGACCGGGACGGGCACACAAGGATCGGGACGGTGGCACACAAGTCGTGACGGTCACAGGGACCGGGACTGTCACAAGGATCGGGACTGGCACAGATCGGACGCACGAAAGACCGTGACGGTCAACAGGGATCGGGACGGGCACAGGGATCGGGCCGGGCAACAGGGATCCGGACGGTCACACAAGGATCGGGACGGCACCCAGGACGGGACGGCCACACAAGGATCGGGACGGGCACACAATGATCGGGACGGTCAAACAGGGAACATCGGGACGGGCACAGGGACGGCACGGGCACAGGGATCGCCCGGGGCACATGTGGCCGGGCTCCCCGCGTCGCCCTCCCGCCCAGCTCCCTCACGCTCAGGGCCCGTCACGCGCCCGTCACGCCCCGCGGCGCGCGACCCCACGCCACCGCCAGGCTCCGCTCCCTCCGGCCCCGCGGGGAGGGGGCGTGGCCCAACCGCGCTGCCACGCTTTGGTCAGCGCTTGCCTGTCTGCCCCCGCCCTCCGCCTGTTCCGATTGTCGGTCGGCGGGTCTGTCTCCGCCCCTCCCCGACTTGTTTTCATTCCCCCTGGCCTCGCGCGGCGGAGGGGACCGGCTCGCGCCCCTCTGGCCGCCGCCACCCTGCCCTCCCCTGCCTCCATCGTCCCCCCGGTGCATTTTGGGATAGTGGGCCCGGCTCGGCCCGGCAGCGCCCCCTCCTCCCTCCCCCTCCCCAGCTCCTTCTCCTATCCCCAGTTCCAAGATGGCGGCGGCGGGCGGCGGCTCCTCCGGCCCCATCCACCGCCGCCCCTGCCCCGCGGGTCCGCGCTGCCCTGGCTCCTGCCCACTCGCCGTTGTCTGCTCCTTCCTCGAACGCTACGGGGCCCTGCTGACCTGCCGAGCTGCCCTTCCCCGACTGGAGCGAGTCCTTCAACCGCCGCAGAGCCCGGAGACCCCGGGTGGAAGCGACTGCTGGGGGGGGGGGGGAAAGGGAGGGGGGCGATCCTCTCCCGCCCTCCCGCCCGGGCTGCCGGCTTAGGGGGCCCGGGGTGGCGGGGGGGTGCCGGTGCTGTCCACCCCCCCGCCTCCCTCCGGCCCCGGGGTGGATCCGCTGATGGAGAGGAGGGGCCTGATCCCGTGGGGATGGAGCCCTCTCTCCCTGCTTTTTTCGGGGGGGAGCAGCCTATTGTGTGTGTATGTTGGGGGGTAGCGGCCCGCCCCCCGGCGTCACAGGAAGGAGGTGGGGACTTCTCCTCCCCTCCCTCCGCTGGCCGCCTTTGACCCCCTCCGCCCTCCTCTTCCCCCCCCTCCCTTCCCTGCGTTCGCTTCCCGAGCCCTGTGCGGGTGGGACTCCTTACAAAAACCGGATAAGACGAAATAACTATCTCGTTCAGCTCGGCGCTGGTAGCCGTCCTCTTCCACCTCTCTCCCTTCCTACAGCTATGGGGGCGCTCACAGCCTCCCTCCCCCCATATCTCTGGTCTCTGTCCGTGTTTAACCTCTCCGCCGAACAAGGAGGGGACCAGGCCGCACACATATCCTAACCACACGGGAAGTCCCGATCCCCGGTGACCTCTCCCCCCTTCACCCTCGGTGTATAGTGGGATGAGGATGGGTCACGGAGAAGCCCCGAGGGCCCCCCCCCCCCGCCCACGCTGCTGTTGTGGGCCATCTCCTCCCACCCAAAACACATCAGCCATTGTGTGCCACCCTCCAGCCTTCTTTTCTCCCCCTCCTCCTCCCCCATCCCCTCTTCCAGTTGCGGGGGGGGACAAGCTTGTGGGCTGCTGGCCGCCGCTCCCCCCGCCCCACCTAGCGTTCGAGCTGGGAGGGAGAGGTTCGGCACTCCGCGTTTGCTCGGACTGCTCCGTGCCCTCCTCTCCTCCCTCTCCACAGCAGCTTTCCCATTCCAGACTCTAATCCCGCTGCCCGCGGTGGATGCGGGAGGGCCCGGGCCAAGAGCCCGCCAGGGGAAGGAGGGCTGTTTGAGGCGGGGGCCGCAGAAGACCAGATGGGGGGATCTTGTTCTCTTGATCTCTTGTCTCTGTTATTCCTTTGGTTGTTGCCTCTGCACTTCCTTGCCACATAGGGAGCCCGTCACTCAGGGCGCATGCTCGGCAGGCCCTTGGAAACTTCCTGCTGGCTGGAAAAGGCCCGGCTCTGGCTGCCTTTTGGTCCCACAGAGCCCCTGCTTTTACCCCAAAACGCGCTCCACCTCTCGCCTCCTTCTTCCTCCCAAGCCCACCCTGGCTGATCGGGGCAAGGGCGGGGTTGATGGTAAATCGGCGTGTAGAGTGTTTCCTCATGTGAAGGAAGTTGTATTTGCCTAAGCCGGGTGCCTGTCTGTGACGTGCAGCCGCTGTTGAAACAGAATGATAGTAGTTTTCCTCCTCGTGTTGCGGTCAGTACGAAAGAGACAGCTGAAATCTAATCGAAATTCTTAAAGCAGGGTTCGTTTTTCTGGAAAAATATTTTAGATTCAATTTCCCACATCTGCTCCTTATTCTATATAAGGTCTGTCTCGGTTTTGAGAAACCGTTTAGAAAAAACGTTGTTTTGTTAAACGGTTGTGGAACTTATTGTAAACCATCAACACAATTAAAAGCTTTGAATTCTAGTGAAAAAAGGAATTTTTAAAGTGGGTGTCTGTGAGAAAGCTGAATCCTCGTTAACTGTGTAGCATGAAGTTGAATGGAATTAATAATAATTTATTGGGGACTGCAGACAAAAATTAAATTGAAAGAGTGAGTAGTGAGATAGCCTGTTGTTTTTCAAAACATCATTTTATTAAAAAATCTCAAGCCTGCAATTCCTGATGACTTTTATTGTTGATGGGGGTGTCCACAGGGTGGTGTTTTAACTGCAATGACTCTTTTCTAAAGGATTTCAAACGACTTGTTAGGGAGTTTGCTTATGGGTTTAATTTTATATTGTCTAATTTTTAAACTTTTTCTTTTATCGCCTTTCCAGTTTGGCAGGGACAATATTTTCCCCTACCTTAGAAGAGCCTCCCCCCAAGACAGGAGGCAGATGCGCCTCTGAAAATGCAGTGTCTGAAGTACTGGTGTTCTTTGCTGTGCCTGGTGTAGCTGATGGAATTGTAGAGATAATTACCACTCTAAAAGAAAGTTCCTGGAGATGTGAAAAACAAACTTGGATATTTTTCTTGATTTCCTTGTCTGCTAATTGGTGACATCTGGATATCTTTTCCTGATAAAACCAACTTGGGCTTGGTCTGTGGTGCTGGTATCTGGTTGTATTTTATACTCTTTTGGGAAATGTCTGCATTGACTAGATTTCTCTACATGATTTTTTACTTCAAGTATTTCCTGAAAGTGTGTTTTAAGGGTACAAGTCTAAAGTTGCTAAACACTGATGGAAAACTGAAGGGTTTTTTTTATTTCTGAACATCTGTTATTTACTAGTAGGTTCTCCTTGAATCCAAAAGGATTTTGATTTCAGTTTGTAATGACATTTAGTTTTCACTTTTCATACCAATATTCCTTACTGTATTTGCAGTGACATAATAAAATCGAGGAATAGCTATAGAACTCAGTGTTGTGTTTTTTCTCCTGAAATTTTTTAGAAACTGGAACAATTTTTAAATCTCAACTGCAACATAACCCTATGTCACTGCTTCATGCTAATTTCACAATCAAGTAATAGAATCATTAGTTGAGGATTTCCTTAATCCATCTTTCAAAAATGTTTTGATACTCGTGGTTTAAAAATGTTGAGATTTTTTTGTGGGTTTTTTGGTTTGTGTTATTTGTTTGTTTGTTTTGTTTAAGCATGGCCTGTATTGTCTTGTCCGAAGATTCTCTTGGGAGATGGCAGCAGAAGTACTTCCGTATATTAGGAGCACAAGGATAAAAAGGAGCTTAAGTTCAATGTTCAGTAGTTGATAACAGTCCTATTTTCTTTCTGTTAACAACATAAGAAAGTACGCGCATTATTAAGAGCAAAGGTATAAACCTTTCCATACAGTAAGGAATGCTGAGCGGATGCTGCCCACTACGTAAGCTATCAGTTTATTTCTTAGAGGGTTTTTTATTAGATTTTTTTTTTAGCACATCGACAGCACATGAAACTTTGCTGTATTACCGTTCCTTACTGAGAATTCCAAGACAGTATTAGGACAGCAGGCTCAGGTAGGAATAGTTTGTCAAATAATAGCTGACGAAGGGAGATATCAAATTGACCTGTATAGTAAGCTTATATATGCTTTAACCAACTGTACACAGGTTGGGATTTAGTTGGTAATGTAAAACATTGATTGGGAAAATAAGAATGTATGGGTGTTGATTTCACCCATTGCCTATTGAACATTGTGATAAACTGAGGATCTTGAAACAGTCTGCTACTTACAAAAGCTCTGTGATCAAATCCTAATTTTTCTGGCTGGTGGCTCATTTAAAAGGTTGCCACATTCAAAAAAAGTATATCCTATAGTTATCTGTGTGAAGATTTTATTTTTTAAGAATCTTATCGTTGCCTTTATGGGTGCTTATTCTGCTTTAAGTACAAGGTCGTGACATGGGTTCCGTTTTGGCATCTTGAATGTCTTAGGAAGGAATAAGTTGAATGTTCTGTCAAAATTGTGTCACTTGTTAACTCACAAATTTGCTAGTTGATACACCTTGAAAGTAAACTGGTTTTTTTATAGGGTTTATTAAAAAGCAACTTGCTGTGGTTTAAACCACCACAATTGGCACCTCTGCCCCTTCAGACCAGCTCCTTTATGATCTCGCCGGTAGATAGGGGCGAGAATTGGAAGATAAAAGTGGCAAACCAGTGGGCTGAGACAGGCAGTTTTGTTTAAGGAAAGCAAAGTGAGGAACTCGTTCACCACTTATACCGTGGGCAGGCAGGTGTGCATGTCCATGACGCAGCGCTTCCCATCACGTTAGGGTGGCTTGGAAGACAATGCCATTGGTTACCAATGTCTAAGTCTTCTGTCGTGCCCCAGCTTTACAACTGATCAATGTCGCCATGTCATTCTGGATATCCCTTTGGTTATTTGGGGTCAGCTGTCCTGCTGTGTCCCCTCGCCACTCCTGACCCCTCTAGCCCCCCTCTGTTGGGGTCGCTGAGAGCAGCACAAGCTTTGCTCTGCTATTGCAACTGCTCAGCAAATAACAAAAGACTTGGCAGGCCAGGTTGTCCCAGAGAAACTGTGGCTTGTTCCTTTCCCTAAATTGTTTGAGCCAGGTTGGTGGGCTGCTGAGCAGTGGTTAGTGGAAGTGTGTCCTTGCTGATGACAGGAGTTGGAATTATTGATCCTTAAGGGCCCTTCCAACCAAACATTCTAGATATCACCTGTTTTTGAGTACAACCAACAAAGCCCCGTACCAGCTACTATGAAGAATATTAACTGCCAGTCCCCTAAGGAACCAATATATGATATAGCTGGAACTTCTGGTGGCTGAAGCTGTCATTACAACTGTATTGTTGACTTTTAGATGCAAAACTAAGTAATGACACAGAGCATTCTGCATATGTTGTGTTACTGCCTCTCCGTTGCCTCTGCTTGCTTCCAAAGGCAAAAACCTGCAAACTGGAACAACTTATCACAGGAAAGCAATACTTGTTCTCCTTGTTCATACAAGCATATGCTGTATTGCCTTTTTGTTTGTTTGTGGTTTTTTTGTTAGTTGGTTTTTTTTACTCTTTAGAGAATTATTATTGGGCAGTAGAAGAGAGTTGCAAATTTAAATAGTTTTAAAATGTGGTAGAGGGTGCAAACACTGTATGTGATGTAGGGCTTTGTTTAGGAACCATTCTATCAGTCACCACCTCCCTTTGTGTCGGGCCACTCCCT